>LPNX011119307.1:541361-601920 GCA_001517045.1 Pseudotsuga menziesii | reverse complement strand
GAATCCCAGAAGGAAGAATCTGAATCATCAGAGTATGAGGAAGCTAAACCTAAACAGCACACTGTACAATCTTCTTCCAGAATGATTAGAAAAAATCACCCTGGAAGCCAAATCATTGGTGATGAGAGTAAAGGTGTTTAGACTAGAAGGAAGATTTTGCAGGAATCTGAACAGTCTCATATTGCTCTTCTTTCTACAATTGAGCCCCAATGTTTTAATGAAGCCAACAAAGACAAAGACTGGGTAGCAGCCATGAATGAAGAGCTGGATCAGATTGAAAAGAATAGCACTTGGGAACTTGTTCCTAGGCCATCAGACAAGAATGTGATTGGATCCAAATGGGTATATAAGAATAAATTAAATGAACAGGGACAGATTGTAAGAAATAAAGCAAGACTGGTTTGCAAAGGTTATGCTCAGATTGAAGGACAAGACTTCGATGAAACATTTGCTCCAGTGGCAAGAATGGAGGCTATCAGAATGTTTCTAGCCTATGCTTGTTACAAACGGTTTAGAGTACACCAGATGGATGTCAAGTCAGCATTTCTCAATGGAAATTTAGAAGAAGAAGTGTATGTGGAGCAACCTGAAGGCTTTTCACTCACAGATAAATCTGACTATGTATGCAAACTGAAAAAGGCTTTGTATGGGTTGAAGCAAGCACCTATAGCCTGGTATGCCAGACTAGACAAATATCTACAAGACAAAGGCTTCAAGAGAGGTTCTGTGGACAGCAATTTATATATCAAAACTGAAGGTGATGACTTACTGATTATACTGGTTTATGTTGATGATATCATCTTTGGCTGTACTAATAATCTTTATGTTCAGTGGTTTGCTAACTCTATGAAATCTGAGTTCGAAATTTCAATGATTGGTGAGTTGTTCTATTTTCTTGGTCTTCAAATCAGTCAGAAACCTGGAGGTATGTTTCTTTCTCAAGAAAAGTATCTAAAGGAGATGTTAAAGAAGTTTCGAATGGAAGACTCCACACCTGTGAGTACACCCATGGTCAGTGGCTGCAAGTTGAGCAAAGATGATTCTTCACCTGAAGTGGATCAAAAAATGTACATATCTATGATAGGAAGCCTGTTATATATTACTGCATCAAGACCTGATATCATGCATGCTGTTGGGATGGTAGGAAGGTTTCAAGCTGCTCCTAAACAGAGTCATCTACTAATTGTGAAACGTATATTCAAATACCTGAAAGGTGCGCTCTCTTATGGTCTGTGGTATCCCAGAAATAAGAACTTTCAGCTAATAACATATTCAGATGTAGATTGGGCTAATTGTGTAGATGAAAGAAAAAGTACAAGTGGCGGAGCTTTCTTCTTAGGAGAGTCGTTGGTTTCCTGGCTAAGTAAAAAGCAAAGTTCCATTTCTTTATCCACTACTGAAGTAGAATACATAGCTGCTGCTACTTGCTGTACTCAAATTTTATGGATGGTTCAATTTCTTGCTGATCTAGATGTAAAGTATTCTGAGCCTATTCCCATTCACTGTGACAATACTAGTGCTATCAGTGTTTCCAAGAACCCTGTTCTTCATTCCAAAACTAAACACATTCCCATAAAGTACCATTTCTTGCGCGAACAAGTGGCTACTCAAGAGGTGTTGTTGAGTTATATTCCTTCTACCGAACAGATTGCTGACATTTTTACTAAGCCTTTACCCACAGCTCAGTTTGAATATCTGCGTCAGAAGCTGGGTGTTCAGTC
Organism: Pseudotsuga menziesii; assembly: GCA_001517045.1. NCBI lineage: Eukaryota > Viridiplantae > Streptophyta > Pinopsida > Pinales > Pinaceae > Pseudotsuga > Pseudotsuga menziesii. The sequence goes on along the minus strand of LPNX011119307.1, from coordinate 600,199 downwards.
CTTGTCTTAGTAACTCATGCATTGTGTTAGGGGGAGTCTGTGTTTATTGTATATCTTATTTCTGTTTACAGCATGGAATGGTAGTTTGTTTTCTTAGTGCATCTTGTCAGGGGGAGACTAGTCATCAGACATACCGTATCTGCCCAGGTTTATCCTTTGCCCTTGATGTCAAAGGGGGAGAAATGTGACCAGTTGAATGAGACATTGCCATCAATGTCAAAGGGGCAGATTGTTGGAATATCATTCAGAATGGTATGTTCAAGACTAGTAGATGGTAGCTAGTTCTCAATCTTAAAGTATTGTCATTGATGGCAATCTGCTATAAAGAGAAGGGGAACTGATGTCAAATGGATGTGGCAATCTATTGAAAAAAGAGGCAGGTGCGCAGGTATCAATGGAGAAATCTCTTAATCGGAAGTCGGAAGAGATTTACATAGAAATCCAAATGGCTTTACCAGCCGCAATGGTGGAAAGGAAACACACCAAAGTCAGGAGAAACGCGAGCGAGAAAATCCTCGATCGGTAGTCGGAAGGTATTAACATCGGAAGACAAACGGATTTCCTAGCTACAATGGTGGAAGAAGAAAAGGATGCAGCCACACAAAGCACATCGGATATCGGATCTCTTTGCACTTCGGAGGCCTAACCACTTTGGGAGCCGCAATGGCGGAAGCGAAAAGGTTAGAGACAAGTGATGCGGGTGGGAAAAGCTTAATCGGAGATCAGAGGACTTTGACATTGGAAGGGAAAAGGATTTCCCAGTCGCAACGGTGGAAGAGAATAGGCTTCGGACACGCGATGGAAAGGTTAACACACATCGGCAGTCAGAGCTCTTTAAGCTTCGAACAAGTTGATGCTTTCGGCAGCTGCAACAGCAGAAGCGCAAAGGGCGCGACCTTCCGCAACTGCGAGTGTTAAATGACCGGAAGGAAAAGGCTTCCCACAGCCATAAGGGCGAAATCCCATGACTGATGCAAATAAAAAACAGGTCCGCAACGACGGTCGGCCAAAGCATTGATCGGAAGAGGAAGCAGTTTTCCTTCCACAACGGCGGAAAAAGAAATGATAAAAAGCTCCGATGCAAAAAACCAAAAGTCATTCGATGTGAAACGAACTGTAACGGAGAAAAATATCAAAACCAAAATGAATGTTCATCCGCTGCTTCAGTGTAACCTTTGAAGAGGAATATGAAGAGCCCGATACAGTTGAGGATTCGAAGAGTATTCGAGCAGGCGGATTAACAGTTATGATGAACCTGAAATGCGAACCGTTTAGTAACTGCTGGTAATGATGATTTGAAGAGTAAGGATGTGTACAGAGGTTTTTGAAGCTGAACCATTTCTGTAACTTTTTGAGGATGCTAAAGCTGAACCGGTTCTGTAACGGTTTGAGAATGTTGTTTCGATGAACCTAAGAGAGAAATGAACTCAGAATATTATATATATATATATATATATATTGAGCAGAAACAATTGTGATCATGTGCGGAAAACTGATACTGAATGAGCAGAGAAGCAGAGCAGAGGAACTGAAGAATGTGCTGAACAGTTGAACAGAACAGAGGAGCAGAGAGCCGATGTTGAACAGAGTAGAGTGGTTTGGTAAGTAGAGACATATCTGTATTATTGAATTTTGATTCTATTGGAAAGTCTAGCAAATAAGGGAGGTAGGGAGGTGCTAGGGGAGACTTTATATCTCTGTCTGCACGTGGGTGCTTGTAGAAATTGAAGATTGGTGTCTTCACCCAGTTGGTGCTGGGTTACATTGAGAGTTGGTGCTTGCATTCAGAGGTTGCAGCCTTCTTGAGACGGTGCTCAAATAAGAAATGATGTACAACCATTGAAGCCTTTGACATCATAAGAAGAAGAGGTTTTTTCCTTATGGGTTTCCTCGTGAAATATCTGTGTATCATAAATGTGATTAAATGTTGTGATTGAATGCTGTGCTTTATGTTATCTGCTCTTATATTTATAACTCTGAATTCATAGAAAAGATTGACTGTCATAAAGTTTATTGAGTCTAATTTAAAAGAGGTATTTTTCTGAAAAATATTTACTAACTGATTCACCCCCCCTCTCAGTTAGTTTATACCTGTAACACCTTGTGGTTTCCCAAAGGAAAATCTTTGTGTACTTTTGTTTTTTTGTGCTTGTCTTTCTTTTAGTGATCCTATTGCCTATGGTTATTGTGATATAATGCAAATTGTTTGAAGATATAACATAACCATTGTTAAAATATAAAATTCTAACAACCCGATGTGTGTAACAAGCGGCAATAGAACTAACCATCATTACAACATGGCTAACTGGTGTAACAAATTTTTCTCCACTAATCTTACAGTAAGTGCCATGTTTTTCAAAGATAACTTCATTATGTAAACAATCTAGTTATTCATATTTACCATAAGTGCAAGGAAGAGAATCTCATAAATAACTACTAGATCTACGTCAATTTAGATTTTGTACATGAGTGTTAACAAGGGTTGTTCTTTTTTATTTATACTTAGACAGGAGAAGTGTTTATTGTCCATCTTCTATGAATTTGAAGTTCTTTCCAACTTATTGTAGAAGAGAAGTTTACTTTATTTTGATAATCTAATTGGGGAACAATACTTTCTCCTTTCTTTCTTTCATTAATGACTATTGGGTTCGAGCATCAGTCACTCTGTCAACTACTATTTAGTGAATTGCTAGGTTTTCACATTTGTGCTTCATGGACAACCTAAGCATTTGCAAATGAAATGTCAATACATCAAGAATATTAGGGTTAGTGATAGAAACATGGAAGTTGGGGAAAACATTCATAGATACAAGACCATCATGTAAAGGGGCTTGGGTGGCACCAATAAAAGAATCTACAAATTCTTGATGACTAAAATCCATTAGACATGCACTAAAACTAAGACATTTAATCCTTTGCAAAATACGAGAGAGATTATAACTTGTACACAACAAAGATGGAGAAACTTGTAACCAACATCTCTATAAACATTTACTTCAAACATAGCCACGAATACTAAGAAGTGATTGTCTAAGTATCTTCAATAGAGACACCATTGTCAGAAATACAATAGTGAGTCAAGGCCCTCAACTTAAATGGATTGAAATTATATACTTTTGATGGTTTTAACATTAGAAGATGCAATCAAGTAAGACATTCTACTTTTTCTACAGAAAGGGATGCACAACTTACTTTAGATACAATATATGCAAGGGGAACAAGCTCATCCATACTCAGATGAATCTAGTGACGCCATGATAGTTGCACTTTGAGGGTGAAACCAACTTTGTTGTATCTTCTTTCACAATATTAGGTAACCTCTAAAACAACTTTTACTAAAGATATTTTCTTCAATGGTTATAGTAGTCTTACTTCACAATTTACAACCCAGTGAGTTGTTGCTACTTCCAGGCCACTACAACTTATTCTTACTCAATGTTGTTGCTTCGAACTTGACTATGTTACTAAAAATATAAGCAAACAAGTGGATTTATGTTGATATTTTTTCTATCTATTAGGTGATATCACCATGCTTCAAAGAGAGAGCACTGAGAACAAAACAAAGATGAGAACAAATGGATGACACATGAAATGAGTGGATACAAGTAACAAATGTAGAACATGGATAGCTTCAATACCACTGTTTTTAGGATGAAACTCCTTGAGGATCACTCTGAGACCACTTTTACATAGATGGATATGAGGGGCACTTTATACTGGGATTGCCTCCACTATATAGATAGAGAATAGCCTATTGCATATAATTGTGGGAATAGTTACTTATGATAGATGCAAAAACACATACGCAAATGAAACATGAACACATTTAAAATAATATAACAAAATGTCAAATGATTTTATAATAATAGAATGATCATTACATTAGTAACACACTCAAGAATGACATGGAGCTTAGACATGAGGGAGCTTCAAAATACGTATGTGATATCTCAACTTAAGGGACTCTCACAGGCTTAGACTTAGACTGTACTAGACTAGAGCATACCAAGACTCATTGTTTGCAAGCTTAAGGTTTAGCCCATGATCAAGCTTCAGATGCCTAAACAATGAATCAATGCATTCTTATATAGCAATGAGGAGAGGGCCGCTTCTTGACACAAATTTAATCATGAAGATTCTCTATAGAGATACGAAATTTTATTTTATGATATAATCCACTTTCGGTGCTAGAAGAGATACTATTCATCCACTTTATATTGTGTAAGATGCCATGATGTGCATCATGAAAAATCACATTAGAGATAGTGGAGAATATTTTGACGCATTTCTGAAACTGTGCCTTCATGGGTAGCACAAGTGGCAAACACAACACTGGTAAAAGATTTAAAGTGGTCAACAAGATATGATATGACCACATTATTACAAATGACTCATAAGTCCACTAAGTACTTAGACAAGAAATTATTTAGACATAAGGATGCCTACATGCTAACCATTATAACACAATGCAATAATTACATGACTATGTACAAACTAGGTCCAACATGCTTCCTTGTCTTATCCATTTGACAATAGGACATTGTTTGGATCATCTACATCTAGATCACAATGAGGATCTTCATCACCATCACTACTAGAAATGGGATCTTCATCAGTATAAGAATCAATACTAATATCTTCATCTCCAAAATGGTCTTTGAGTACCCAACAACAAAAGAAAAAAAATGGTGGAATTATGCCTTTGATGTACCAACATTATGTTGCATAGGATGAATAAGTAAATCTCCATTTATACCATTGTTGTGAGCCTCTGACTTCCCAGGGTTGGAGGTCCACAAAATCGAGCTATACAAAAAGTAGATTTCCTAACTTATATCTTGCACACTCTTCTATATGCTTCTTAAAGAAATACATTAGAGGAAATTTCAACTCAAAATGGGCCTTTTAACTTTTATTCAAATTCCATGTCATCATGTGTTAGCCAATGAAATTGATTTAAATTTGAAATACCGTATAGGTCTTAAACACTTTTTTCATATAAATTTGGGGATAGGTATCATAAAAAAAACTACTTTTTTTGTTTGTATTTTTGACATATCTCCCCGTGTTTTTACTCAAATTTCGATCGGGAGAGCTCATTGGATGCGGAATTAAATACCGCATCCAACGATTACCCACTCGGCATACTTTTGATGTACCCCTNTCTTCCTCCAAAATTAATAAATATTATTTTATTATTTTAACTATTATTTTGTTAGTTCATTTTAGGAGGCCCATTTTGAGTTGAAATTTCCTCTAATGCAACTTGTCACTTGGAGACCTATATGAAGATTTTCCACCATGGATTCTGGTAGTAGGAGAATGCAAAATGCCTATTGGGAAAACCAATGCAAATGTTTTATTATTATTTTCTAATGTATGAGAGGAGAGATTGGTAACACATATTAGAAATATAGGAAATATTAATGCGAGATAATTCTTCCATCTACCCATATAGGAGAATACTAAATTAAATTCAATCGATGTGCAAACTTATATAACATCTACTATTTACATAATATGAGTGATTGGACCTCCCATGGATAAAACTTAGTGCAATCTATGTTACCTGCTTCAATGATAAGATCACTTGACTCTGGCTTGCTTGATATCATAAAGAAATTCGATATCTTCTTTCACAATATTAGGTAACCTCTAAAACAAATTTTACTAAAGATCTTTGCTTCAATGGCTATAGTAGTCTTACTTCACAATTTATAACCCAATGAGTTGCTACTACTTCCAGGCCACTACAACTTATTCTTACTCATTGTTGTTGCTTCGAACTTGACTATGTTACTGAAAACCTAAGCAAACAAGTAGATTTATGTTGATATTTTTGCTATCTATTAGGTGATATCACCGTGCTTCAAAGAGAGAGTACTGAGAACAAAACAAAGATGAGAACAAATGGAAGACACATGAAATGAGTGGATACAAGTAACAAATGTTTCGAACATGGATAAATTCAATACCATTGTTTTTAGGATGAAAATACTTGAGGATCACTCCGAGACCACTTTTACATAGATGGATATCAGGGGCACTTTATACTGGGATTGCCTCCACTATATAGATAGAGAATAGCCTATTGCATATAATTGTGGGAATAGTTACTTATGATAGATGCAAAAACACATATGCAAATGAAACATCAACACATTTAAAATAATATAACAAAATGTCAAATGCTTTTATAATAATAAAATTATCATTACATTAATAACACACTCGAGAACGACACAGAGCTTAGACATGAGGGAGCTTAGAAATACGTATGTGATATCCCAACTTAAGGGACTCTCAGAGGCTTAGACTTAGGCTGTACTAGACTAGAGAATACCAAGACTCATTGTTTTCAAGCTCAAGGTTTAGCCCATGATCAAGCTTCAGATGCCTAACCAATGAACCAATGCATTCTTATATAGCAATGAGGAGAGGGTCACTTCTTGACACAAATTTAATCATGAAGATTCTCTATAGAGATATGAAATTTTCTTTTACAATATAATCCACTTTCGGTGCTAGAAGAGATGCTATTCATCCACTTTCCATTGTGTAAGATGCTATGATGTCCATCATGAAAAACCACATTAGAAATAGTGGAGAATATTTTGATGCATTCGTGAAACTATGCTTTCATGGGTAGCACAAGTGGAAAACACAACACTGGTAAAAGATTCAAAGTGGTCAACAAGATATGATATGACCACATTATTACAAATGACTCATAAGTCCACTAAGTACTTACACAAGACATTATTTTGACACAAGGATGCCTACATGCCAACCATCATAACACAATGCAATAATTACATGACTATGTACAAACCAAGTCCAACATGCTTCCTTGTCTTATCCATTTGACAATAAGACATTGTTTGGATCATCTATATCTGGATCACAATGAGGATCTTCATCACCATCACTGCTGGAAATGGGATCTTCATCAGTATAAGAATTAGTACCCCAACAACAAAAGAAAAAAATGGTGGAATTATTCCTTTGATGTACCAATATTCTGTTGCATAGGATGAATAAGTAAATCCCCATTTATACCATTGTTGCGAGTCTCTGACTTCCCAGGGATGGAGGTCCACAAAATCGAGCTATACAAAAAGTAGATTTCCTAACTTATATCTTGCACACTCTTCTATATGCTTCTTAAAGAAATACAACTTGTCACTTGGAGGCCTAAATGAAGATTTTCCACCATGGATTATGGTAGTAGGAGAATGCAACATGCTTGTTGGGAAAACCAATGAAGTTTTTTTTATTTTATTTTCGAAGGTATGAAAGGAGAGATTGGTAACACACATTAGACATATAGGGAATATTAATGCAGGATAATTCTTCCATCTACCCATACAAGAGAATACTAAATTAAATTCATTTGATGTGCAAACTTATATAACATCAACCATTTACATAATACGAATGATTGGACCTCCCATGGACAAAACTTAGTGCAATATATGATACCTGCTTCAATGATAAGATCACTTGACTCTGGCTTGCTTGATATCATAAAGAAATTCGGTATACGGTATGAAACATCATCTTCTGATTTCAATTTAGAAGACAACTTTTTGAGATTAGACAAGAGTACAATATCCTCATCAATATGATATTCATAATCTTCAATGTAGACATTTTGATACTCTGAAACTTGGATTTGCTAACAATGCTTTAATCTTTCTTTTTTCCTTATCTCTTCTTGGGAAATGGATAACATAGTGACTAAATTATTTGCTCTTGTCACTTTTTTTCTTCTATCTCGCATTGGTTGAAACTTGAAGTATCCTCTTCTTCGATTGTTGCCTTGATATCTATTATTGCATGGGGGCTTTCTTTTAGAACATCAAGATCCTTCACATACCAACTTTTATTTTTTGGGCCTCATTTCAATTTGAAAACCACCTTTATTACCTAAAAGAGAAGGATATACCTTTTTATTCACAAACTTTTCAACACTATCCAAGGCCTTCTCTAACTTGTTGGAGTCGCAGGCATCATTGATAACACCATTAATGATCTTATGAAGTCCCGCAAGACTAATGTGCTCCATACCAAATTGATGCATTGCTATCTTATCATAAGTAGCTTTGCAACTAGTGCAAGACAACTACTCACATAGTAAGCTTTCATAGTTAGATAGTTAGCTCCATCACATTGATATAATAAATCTTGTATATGATGAAAACATTCAATTCTGAGGGACAATTCACAAATCTTTTGAGACATAAACTAAGCTTTCTTCTCTTGCCCCTTGTCTACAAACCTTCCAACAAATTCATTGATAGTGGTACACAAAAGAATAGTAGGACCACCTTGATAAATGCTACTTTGTGTATAAAAGGCTAAGAGAATCCAACCAATGTTTAAGATTACCAATGAAACCAAATGTCTTCATGACTGCGATTTCTTCATAATATTTTCCTAATCCTACCATTTGGGTATTAGCCCATCCTACCATGCCATGAATTATTTCAATAATTTCATACTTGTATCTATTATCAACGATGTAATAATTGCTCTACAAATATTGAGTTCTAGTTGTAGTTCCCGATTGTTCCTACATATTGGTGTTTGTATCACCAATTATCATGAGTAAGTATTTTGACAATATTTATCTGCTCACTTGTGGTCGCTTGTTGGACTACTCGCTCAACCCGTTCTTCCATGGATTTGGCCTCTGCCTTGTTTTCTTCATGTACTACTTTCATCTATGTTGATGTTAAGCTAGGATGAAGTCGAACATATCGTTTTCATCAATCAAGGAAGAAACAACCTTCAATTATTGACATCTTATGTAATATTGCTCTTCAATTTCTTTCATGGCATTAGCATGCTTTTCCATTAATTTATTTTCTAAGAACTTCAACTTCATTTCTGCCATGGTTAGTCTTGGAATAAAGTCAAAATGTTCATTAATTTATTCTTCATCTAATTCTATACTTTATATTCTAAACATATTTACAACCTTCTCTTGTCTTTTATGAGAGGGGGGAGCCTTTGGTATCTTCTTCTTTGTCGATAGCTCCTGAGAGAGATTAGAAATGCCATTCCATGATAGGGGATTCTTCTTCTTCTTCTTGTCATCACTTTCTAAAACTTGCAAGTCTTCTAATTTAGGGTTTACAAGACTCAACTTGATCTCTTTCTTTTTCTCCCTTGGCTTCTAATCTTTTCTTTCAAGTCTAGCTATATCTCTTCCTAAGCTAGAGATGCATCTTTCACATACATGCAAGAGTCTAAAATGAGATTCTTGAGTTAATGCAATCTTATGAATTTATCTTTCAACGTCATCTAGATTTTCATTGAGGTAATTGAGAGTAGTGTTCTGCCAGTTTTACAACTACAAAGTTGAATCTAAATCAACTTCTTTCTTTCAAATCATTTTGTAATTGGTATGTGCTTTGATAATTCCTTCTTTATCATCAATATCTCCTTTGGTAGTAGGAGTTTATGGACGTATGAAAATCTTCCTTCTTTATCATCCATATCTCCTTTGGGAGTAGGAGTTTCTGGACGTAATCACCTTCTCTTAGCAATTCTCAATCTAAACCAACCATCATCACAACATGGTTGACTGGTCTAAGAACTTTTGTTTTGTACTTATTATGAGTACCATCTTTTTCAAATATAACCTCATTATGTAAACAATCTTGTTCTGCATATCCATCAAAAGTGCAAGCAAGAAAAATGCAAAAAGAAATGCTAGATCTTCATCTATCTAGCTTTTTGTACATTAGTGTTAGTAGCGGCTAACCTTTTTATTTATTCTTGGACAAGATCAGAGTTTATTGTCCATGTTCTCAGAATTTGTAGTTCTTTCTAGCTGATTGTAGAAGTGGAGATTAATTGATTTTGATAATATGATTGAGGAACGATACTTTCTCATTTCTTTTTCTTAGTAATGATTGTTGGTTCAAAGTGTTAGTCACTATGTAAACTACTCTGTAGAGAACTACAAGGTGTCCACTTTTGTGCTTCATGGGCAACCCAAACATTTGCAAATGAAATCTCAAGAAATCAAGAAAATTATGGTCAGTGAAAACCTTGGAAGTCAGGAAAACATTAATATTTACAAGGCCATAATGCAAAGGGGCTTTTGAAGAATCCACAAATTCATGATGCTTAGAATCCATTAAACTTGCTAAAACTGAAGCAATCAATCCTTCGCAAAATAAGGGACAAATTCCAACTTGTACACAACCAAGATGGAGAAACGGATAACCAACATCTCTATTAACATATAATTCAGACTTTTTCATTAAGGATAAGAAGTGATTGTCTAAGTGACTATCTTTAGTAGGGATGCCATTTTCCGAAATACACAGTGAGTTAAGGCTCTCAACTTAAATGGATTTAACTTATAGACTTTTGAGGGTTTTAACTTTGTAAGATGCCATTGAGGAAAATATTCTACATTTTCTAAAGAAAGGGATGCATAATTTAGTTAAGATATAAAAGACACAAAGGTAACATGCTCATCCATACTCATAGATGAATCTGGTGATGCCATGATAGTAGCTCTATAAAGGAGAAACCAACTTTGTTGTAGCTTCTTTCACAATCTCAAGTAACCTCTATAGTGAGCTTTATTAAAGATCTTTGCTTCAATGCCTATAGTAGTCTTATTTCATGACTTACAATCCACTACATTATTGCTACCTTTGGGCCACTACACCTTCTTACTCGACATTGTTACTTCAAAATTTACTAAATATGTTACTAAAACGTACGAAGACAATTGTCTTTATGCTAATCTTATTGTTGCCTATTAGGCGAGACCATGCTTTGAAGCGATAAGTCTAAGAACATAATAGAGATAAGAACAAATGGATAGATTAACGAACATAACAGAGGTGAACATATGCTCTGATACTACTTGTAAAAGGAGTCCGCAACCAAGGAGTGTTCGTCTACCTAGGTTCAAGATGCTACTATGATATCTATTTCTAATGATGAACACAACCCATAGTTTTTTCACTATTTTTATTTCCATTTTGATCTCAAGTTATCCTAGGTTTTATCGTAGAACTTCTATATGCCTCTAGTTTATTACTAGATTAGGGATATTAGAAACAAAGAAGAGAGAACACATTTGCTTCTCAATTATAATCTTATGTTTTGTAGTTGGTCTATTTTCCCATGTGCTAGAGCGACAGACTAATGGTTTATATATTTTTTGTTGATTAATAATATTATCATAGCTTACAAAAATACAAATTTCAGTGGTTGTTTGTGATTGGATCTCTAATGTGCAAGTTGTATATATATGAAAAATGTAAATACTAAAGATTTAGAACTACCAACAAACAAATAATCCATTTTTTTCTTTGAGCTTTCACTTATTATGTTCTAAGGAACAAATTTATTTTCCCACTCTATCAAAATTTAAAACCCCAATTTTCAAGGAAAATCAAGATTCCCTAGTTTTTTGCCATGTATTTTAGAAAACTTATTATAATATTCAATGTTTATCCTATGGAAGAGAATGTGAACAAGCATACAAAAGTATGTTGTAGAGTGTGACACCTCTCAAAGTTAAGAATTTGAAACAATTGTTTTTCCTAATATACAATTTGGAGTAGAAATGGGAAGAACTCTAGATGGACTACAACAAAAGTCTTCCAAACTTGTAATAGAAGAATAACATTTTTTCCACAATAGCTTGACTTGTTAATTATGCTCATTTCATTGGAATTTCATTGTAAGAGATTACATGGAACAAATGGATCAAAGAAACCATGACCAAATAAATGCTCAGTGATCTGAAAATCTTCAATCACTTTTTGACCTAATGTCCATTCAATTACTCTTTTACCCGCAAAAGCAATGTACCCTTAGGTTCTACTACATCGTGGTATGATATAAATGAGTCTACAAGCAAGAATGAGTAGGTTTCCTACCCCATAACCATCTATTGATCAAGCTCCATCAAATTACATCGTCCATGACCCACTTTGGTCAATATTTCATCTTAATTGATGAACTTTAAAGAGGGCTCAATAGGTTCACGAATAAGACATGAGTCATGACATACCCAGCTATTTCATCTTTGTATATAGGGGCTAGTTCATTTTGTTAGAAGGATCACTTAAGGTATATGTCACCTTAGTCAAGTCGCTAACACCTAGTTCAAAAATATTTACAAGCTTCATTGATTTCCCAAAGTAATAATTATTGATCGAAACTCAAAGTCTATCAAAAATTCTTAAAACTAATTCTACAAGTTTGACCTACCTTAACCATTTGCACATCTTACCACCCTCAAAGAGATGGCCAAACAAAGATGGTTAATTAATGTCTTGAAGGATATTAATGGAATTTTGTAAATGACACTGATTGCAATGACTTACCATAATAGTATATTATGCACTTGGCATAATGGTCATAGAATACAACTTACCATACTTCTACAAAGATGTCATGCTTTAAAGCATAATATTTGTATGAACTACCATTGATGTGTGCCTATATTACTTCAAATATCAAATTTTTAATAGTTGAAGATCTTCTAGCAACATTTGAAAATTCTCTCTTAAAGAAACATTTAGAACAAACACAGGACGATGTGATGCAACAAGTAGGTTTGAATTGTATAAAGATTCAAAGTTCGAGAGTGGGTGTTTGTTTGCTTTCATCCCAAAAAAAAAATCCTTGGGGAAATATTAGACCCACAAGGTAGATCCCAAATTTTATACCCTATAACAGATTTCTAATCATGTGAATCTAGTGGCTTATCACTTGACATTCGTAACAAGGGGAAGTTACATGATGTCTTATGTGTAGCATGTTTAAAGGAGGTGGGCCTGATGAAAATGACTCAAACATAGCTACATATATTAGAGGAAGAAGGAAGGCTAATGCTTGAGCTAGAAGGCATTTTGAAAGACGGAATTAAATCCTTACATTCAAAAGATATCAACAAGTATCTTTTCAAGTACTGAGTTTGCCAAAACATGAAACCACCTAGAAGGGAGAATTTTGCCTGAAGCATCTATCTTTATTCATGCTTTGACGTCGAAGCATTTTAGAAGGGGATGACTTGTATTGGACACCTTCATATTGAAGGACACTATGGAATGACACCTTCCTTTTCTGGAACTTGTATAAATAAACTGCAGCACATGTGCAAATCATCATTCATTAATGCATCAAATAATACTCAACTTTTATGTATATTGTTGTTTCTTTCCTTTTACATATCATCATCCTTCATCAATGCATCACATAATACTTTATTTATACTTTTGAGTATATTGTTGCTTCTTTCCTTTTATTTATATATATAACAGTGTCTTGTAGGTAGTGAAAAAAGGAAACTGATTTAGGAACAGAAAATAAAAACCCTTAAAGAATTTGGTTTTAAGAAATGCAATAGAAATCCAGTTAAAATTAGGGTTACTCTTTAGTTAGTATCTACTCCATTATCATTTATTATAATCCACGTATTTGAGAGGCTATCAAAACGTGAAAAGGTTGTTTAAGGAAATGCTTGTATAATAAAATTCAAAGCCATCCAAAAAAATCATTTAAGAATGTATTGATCATATATGGTAAAGTTATAGTTAACTTAACAGATGGATCCATATTTGGGATCATTGGTATGTATAATATTGTAATATAAAATAAATTCCAACTTGTGTATATGAAAATTAATGAATTCTTTATGAAGAGAGTATATCACAGATACATATATGTTCAAAAATGTGGCCTCGACCTCAATTAAGTGGTAAAAAATAAATGATATCGCTTACAAGAATACAATGCCATATGATAATATGGCAGAATGACCTGATTTGGTCATATAAATGGTTGAAAAAATAAAAAAATACACCAAAAGTAGAAGCAGGCTATATCAATGTATAAAATGACAATGAACCGTGCAATAAGAAACATAACAATTAACTGTGCAGTAAGAATCTATCTCCACCATAACTAGTTGAAAGCTCTGTTAGGGCATTATTTTATCTATACTTTCAACATGTGAAATATTTTAAGAATCTACATCCACATCATTTTCATTGCTAAGAGTATTTCAACACTGGCTTGTGCACTTAATTTATGTTTCAGTATAATTCTTTACTTTGTCTCTACTCCATTCTACATCTCTTCACACACCACTTACCGCTGATGCAAAACATTGGAACTTTGTTTAGCTTCCTCTAACCACTAAGAAAGGGATATATGATCATTTAATCTGATTGACTGTGAAATTTTGGACATATTACTTTGTAAAATCCAAAAGCTTTTACTTGCACTTCTGTCCTTGTCTTTTGCTGAGTCATCTGTATTTAGATTCAGCCCATCTTGCCCAAAAACCTCTTTTAGAGAAAGAATCAGGCTGATTGTCATTTCATTTAACGTGAATCCTTTGCTCTCATATTATATTGACCAAAATGACTTTCTAGTAGATTCCTGAGATTACTCTATTGTGTTAGTCAGGTCTTGCAATACATGAGTAAAATCTTCAGAAGTCTTATGGCTGGATATTTCAGTCTTGTAAGCTCTATTTCTCGACTCAGCATTAATTGGAGTTGTGGATTTCTTGTCCAGGTCTTTTGTTGTTTTGAGCACTGAAAAAGATCAAAAGTCCTCCTTACTGTTGGCTGCATCATCACTATCAGTTTCCTCCTTATTCTTAGTTGCACCATAGCTATTGCCATCACTATAGTCAGCTTTACTAGATTTTTCTAAAGCATCTTCTTGGAGATCGTCTTTCTGGAGAGATGGTTCTTGTTCCATATCTGTTAATCCTTCAGAAACTCCTGAAGGCGAATTAAGCTGTCTATCTTCTACAGTGCCCTCTAGTTCAATTGAATTGGCCATTAGTTTAGATCCAGAAAATGATTGAAAATCATCCCATTTTTTGACTTGGAAACCATGTCCCTCTTTAGATGCATCTTCTTCTGTTTCACATCCATTTGTCTCTTCAGATATTACCAAATTGGAGGCTGGAAAAGATTGAAAATTGTCCCAGTCATCATCTTCTTCAGTCTCCAGATTATCATCACAGTTTTCCAAGTGAGAACTGGGGGTAAAAGAGTTTGATTGTGAAGAGAACTCTACATTAGCAGATAATGACTGGGCAACCAGCTTTAGAGCAGGCAATGGAACAGGCAGACTAGTTGCTAAACTCGAGTTGGACTCCTGAGCAACTGAAGCTCGAATAATATCCTACACAGAACAAATAATTAATTAAATGAAAAATTAATCTTAGTAGTTCATGTTCAAATCATCTCAATAGATCTGAATTTACAGTGTAATACTGATAAGTATATTATATGTGCTGGATTGACAACTACGAGGATTAGATGATGCTCTTTGTGTGCTTGCATAATCTGTAGAAAACCCTTTGACACATTGCCTTAGAGAAGATAAAAGCTTAAACATGCTCACTTATTTTCAATATATCAAATTGACAAGTGGCCACCTATGTCAAGTAAACACCATAAATCATAGCTATCTTGGATCTTGGAGTTTTATTATTTTCAACTGAAACATGGCTGGATGTCAACTACTTAGTGCTACCACAATGCAGCTTCCAGATATATGTAAGAAGATCAACAAAATAGTTGTGTCAAGGAACAATATTCTATGCAATCACCGCACTAAGAGAAATAGTCATATTAAATGTAAAAACAAGGTATCCATGATGAAAAAGAGAAGAGAGTCTGCAATGAAACCTGAAGGTTTTGTCTTAAATCAACTGGCATTCCTAGCAAAACAGCTCTGAATTGAGCAGCAAATGATGGAACATTAGCAAGGTGTGATACAAGCTTCATGGCAATACTTCTCAATCCACTTCCTGCCTGCATTGTGCAAATAGATATGTGTTGACAGACCATACCGTTTTGCGTAATTTAACATAAAACTGAAACTGCTTAGAATTATCATTTTAGAAATAAAGAAAGCAACATTGCAATTATTAAATGTTCATATCTGACAATCAGATGGAAAGTAAATATAAGGCATACAGTTTTGGCCTGAGCTAGGGTTTCCTATACCTGTGAATTGTCTTCATCGTCTACAGATGCAGACATAATTATTGCTTGCAATAGCAACTTTAGAACATCCTGTTGAGGCTCATTGGATTGTATCATAGAGTGTAAAAGGACAAATAGTTTTAAACTTTCACTGACAACTGCAGCTGATTCATTTGACAAAGGTTTCTGCAATTACAATTAAACTATATCAGAATAAAAATAATAAATAGGGATTCAAAAAATATTGGTTCAAAAGTAAACAAAATTATTGTCAAGTAGGTTCCCATAATTGTGACTCAACTAACAATCTGCGAGCATATGTAATTTCACTGATACCTGTGTTGAATTCTGAATAAGAGAAAATACATCAGCAACAAGCTCCCCCATGAAAATGAGTGCCAAATTGTAGTTTTCATTCTTGGGACTCTCTGCAAGGGCTAATTGTACTGTTATTTTTAAGGCATGCAATCCAGCCATCTGAACCTGAACATTAAAATGCAGACTTGTCAGGTGTGTCCTTTGCCTTATTGATTTTCCCCTTTCCTACAATGAGAAAAAAGTTAAAATAATCTATGAGATGCAAAATCACAAACCTGCATGTTGGAATCTACAAGGGTTTTATGAAGACAATTTATGCAACATTTCTGTACAGTACTCCAAATGCTTTCTTTAATATTGCCTTCATCTTCGAGGCATTTGGAGCTTAGAACTGATCTTGCTAATGTTATCATTAATCCAAGTAAAAGTGGCAACTTTTCAAACAAGCCTTTGGGCATTTCTCTGGTTGCTTCTTCATTGCTATTATTTTTCACAATGGAATTTTCGGTATATTCTGTAATGGATTGCACCAAAGATCCCAAAAGCATTCTTATCTGGGCTGTGCTATTGTCATCCAAACCACTTTTGTCTGTACCCACCAAAAGTTCAAAAAATTAGATAGGAAAATGTGAAAAATAATAGTTATTAGACTTATGTCTCTTCCAAAGTGCATAAAGCAATACCATTGATGTTTTTCCAATCTGTTACAGGTTCAATTACTGGTGATATTCATATCATTTCCAGATTCTAGACAACATAGGTACTTACAAATTACATTCCATCAAAAGGAAAAACATAGGCTTTTATCCCACTATAGACTTGAAAAACAAAGCTCCAAATGTTCAGGGATATGTGTATAGTGGAAACAAAAAGAAAAAACCTGAATGCATAAAACGTTTACATGTATTAAATGCTACAAACCAGCTATGTTTTTCGTCATCAGAGCTGCAACGTTTCCAAGAAATGCAATTACTGCTGAGACGGAGGTTCCCATTGGAGATGTGATAATATATTTATAACTTGCGTGAAACAGGGTTGGCACCACTTTTGATTGTTTCTGCATATCAACATATAGTCATCTTATAATAGATGTCTCAATCATTAAAATGATCCTGATAATCATACATGTCATTAATGAGTATATGGAAATATTTTCAGAACCTACATTGGTAATTCAAGGCCTAACTATGACACCCCATTACTCTGAATATGCAATTCTCCACCAATTAGAAAACACATAGGAAAATAGGCTTTTTTTTTCTTGGTTTAAAGCTGTACTTGAAGGCTTAAATATGTATAAAGCACATTGGTATTCAATAAAAAATGAAACAAAAGAGCTGCAGACATAATACAACAGATGAGGGGAGAAACTAACCGCAAGGCTTAGTCGATACACAAGATTTTCAGCTGTTCGTAAAGAAGCAGTAATCAGATCACCATGATTAGGAATGCTAGAATTATCACTGCAACAAAGAGTTTTGTCAGATTAAAAAACTTAAATCTTTTCCAGTTGACAACAGGCCTTTCTTAGATGTAGCGAGATCCTGAAGATGTCATTCTGCAAGCTTGCTTCCCAAAAAGGCTAAAATGTATTAACTTATGCAAAGCCAATCTTGCATGGATTGGGAATACAAGACATGAAGCAGGGGCAAAAAACCCAAGCACAGACTGAAGGATGTATCAACTAGAAGATCATACCTTCCAAAAATGCTATGGATACAGTGCATACAAAGCTCAGCTGCAGTGAGTAAAACATTTTCATCGTTTATGTATTCATCTGGACAAAACTTGAGAACCTGTTTCATTTGACATACATCCATCCATTAGAAGATAACGCCTTGTGAAGATTAATCTTTTGAGACATTGATGTTGCAGGACAAATCTAAACAGGTAGGGATAGAACAACTTAAATCGGTAATCTTAGAGTTGTACTGTTTAAGATGGCAGGAAAAGGAAAGGAACCTATGTAATGGGAGCCCTTGTACTTGTACATGGAATCCCTCTCGATTATGACTCAAAAGATGATGAATTAATGGGATCCTTTGGTACCCCTGACATAATGGTAGACATGAGAGGTATTATTGGTCATGGAACATATGGGAGTGGACCATTATATGTCTGGAGCAAGATGGGGTCTTTAAAAACACCACTGTATTTTATGATGCTTTTGGATTATTCTCTTAGCCACAGTTAGTTCGGTAAGATAGGTATATTTATGAACCGATATATAGTATTAGTATTTCCCTCTGCAGAGTTATATTTTATTCTTTTACCACTTTAATTTGTTATCGTATTCCCCCCACTGGACATTGGTTAATTAGCCCCTTCTACTTCCTCACCTTAGCACTTGATAAACAATAAAGCTTTCCTATGGTGATTTGCCTTATATTAGCACCTCCTTGCTAGGCAATGCCCATCCTAAGAATTTGATATAGCACTAGGAGCCCTTCTAGCTTGAGATTGCATTATGAGGCTCATTCTCTGCACTTCTCTTATTAGGTTATTTCCATAGGGTATCCCACACTTTTTTATTTGGGTTTTTTGCTATTGTGCATTTATTATTGTTGCTCACTTCCATCTATTGCTTGCTACTTATTGTCTTTGTCGTGCTTAATGCATGTAAACCATTTTAATTAAAGAAGATGCATTCACTTGGGTGTTAATTTATTTTTTTGTATCTTCCACCTTGCTTTTTTTAAACCATATTTTCCTCATGTGTTTTTTAAGGTAACCATTGCTGTCGCCCTTGATAGAATCATATTCACTGAGTTATCCATTTTTCAAATAATTAGGATGCAGAGTTCAACCATAATTAATTTGAAAAAATCAGTGAAGAAATGTTGCATGACAGAAACCCATTGAAGTATGCCACAAGGGACAGAATTTGAGTAATGTTCCAAAGTAAACTTTGTTTGGTTATTTAGATTGAAGGTTTTAATTGGCAATAGATGATATTAATTCATATACCGATGAATTAAAACTTCCTATAAGTTTAAATTTAAATTGCTGCATATATAAGGGACTACTAGGAGTCTCAATGTGCATAAGATGTTCTCTCAGATATCATTCATGTTATGGCCTGAGATGAACCAACTTACATGAACAGATACAGTAAACTACATATTCAGCATGCTAGAAAATAGTTTCAATGTAAATTAGAGAGAATAAGTTTCTTATAAGAAAAAGAAGAAAAAAAGAAAAAAGAAAATTCAATGAATCAATAATTAATGTGGATGACCTACAAGCCGCTGCCATATATACAGGTAAGGTCAGCCTATCTAGATTCTACATTAATAGAGGTTGCCCTACATGCTCCTCAATTGACCTCTTCCCATGGGGGCTACAGACCTGTGTTTTTACTAATTGAAGGCCAATGCATTCTCATCATTTCCAATGCCCTATCCCTCATTAAAAGCATATTTATATATAAGTTGCACCAGCACTTCAGGCCTCATTTTCTGTTTTAGAAAGTATCCCTTCTTTTCTAATATGACCTAAGTGTAACATCATCACTGCATAAGCAACAACCAAAATTCTAATTGTGATTTGTAAGCACTATCTTCACTATAGAGGTATTATATGACTTGTAAGCACTATCTTCACTATAGAGGTATTATAACAACAATGTTTCCTCAATTCAGGCATGCTTATAAAAAATAGGCTCTATCTCTCTTATTGCTTATACTCAAATATGCGCCATAGACTTGGCCTAGTGATGGTAAAATTGTACCGATTCTGCCTCTGTCGGTAACTTGACCTTTAGGTGCTCTTTTACAGTTTTAGGTGCCATTTTCAAGTTTGGGTGCTATTATTATTTTTTTTTTAACAATCATCTAACTTACAAGTGATGATGATCATACTAGAGGAGTCGAAACATAGATTAGCAAAGGAGCACATGTGACTTTTGCCACATGGTTCAAGGAAGTGAACATCAAGTCGTGCTGGCCATGTGACACATAACATTGGCTAAAAGTCGCACATATGTTTTATCCCCTCATTTGGGGTACCTGGAAAGAAGAGCTTGTTATCCCTTGAAAATACCATTGAACCAAAGAACCCAAGAGTGTTTGGATAACTCTCAGAAGTAAGTCCCAGTACTGAGTACACTGATCAAACTTCCTCTTTCTTTCAAATTGGTGAATGCTGATTTGAGAGTGTATCCATAGATGATTTGAGACTTCAACCTTGAATTCCTGGGGGAAATAGCACCTCAATTCTGCCATACAACTTGATGATCTGCAAAAAAATGCTTAAAATATGCACTTTTCCTCTTCAGATTATGATTTATGATTAAATTAAATGTCCAAATAATGCAGAAAACTTCCCATGTTTCTGCAATAAAAGTTGTAGAACAACAAAGAAAGTTTACCAGAAACACAAAGGAAACACCCCAAGTCAACATTTTATTGTTGAAATGAGATATATTCCTTACAAATCTGCAACTAAGTTTAAAAACCAGCCATAATATCTTTGAATTTTGTCTTGAAACAAATTAAAATCAATTGTTTTTTATGACTGGTGCCTCAACCTTGGAATAATCGAGTGAAATGAAAGAGAAAACTTTCAAGGAAAAAGACAATATTCGAATCTCACAAGTTCATAACCTTCATAAATGAAACTTTAAACATGTAAGAACTATGCTAGATAGAATTCTCACACTTGTGTTCTCATGTTTGTCACCAAAAGATGTCAACGCGATCTTCATTACTCAGTGTTGTAGAAAGCAGAGAGTTATGAACAAATAGGATACAAGTCAACATGCCCAAGGATATAGGGGGTATAGGAAGAATCATGCCAAGACTTTTACACTCCTTACACCACTTGAAGTTAAACTATGGTAGTGAACTCGGGAAATTTGTTGAGCTTTACAAGGGTCAACAACAGAATCATTGAACAAAATCTCACCCAAATTCTAAATAGCCCCCTCACAAGTGTGTGAGAGAGATATGAAAAAGCCATGCACAAGTCAGCTGAAAATAGAAATGCACAAGTGTGGCCAGGAGAAAATACCAATCACAAGAGAAAAAAACGTCAAATATAAGTGCCCTCAGGCTTATCACACTTTATATAGTAGATCAAGAATATCACAAAATGAGAGCTCGAGTTGTGTATTATACCCACAAGTGAGGTGTCACCCCAAAACGAGGTATAGGCTCACATAACAAGAGCACACTCCTCAATAGGATTACTGAGCCTACATATCGAGTTTGACTAGGTCAACCTTAACCATAAATCTACTCTACAATAAATGAAATAAAATATGGCCCTATCCATAATTACAAGTACACAATGGTACATATGCATGGGATGTGGCTACATGCACAAATTACAACAATAATTCCAACACCCCTCTCACGCTGAATAGGGGGCATGGAGTGAAGTCCTTTATACAAGATTACAAAATTTGCTTCCTCGTTTAATGCTGAGAAGTAGGCCATAACACCTTCCTTGAACTACACATCACTCCTTCATAAATCCATTAAGATCATAAATGGCCGACATTGAGGTCCAAAAAGATGGAGGTAGGAGATTGTAACATCATCATCATCATCATCATTGTTGCTGCTTTACACACACATGGGGGGAGCGCAACAGAAATCTTCAAGCTGCTTGGTGTGTCCTTGGGGGAAAGCCTCGAGTCAGGTGTTGTCACCTGATCCTAACTCCTCCATTTAGGAAGAACTCCTAACAAAGCCAAGGGGGGTAGTCTCTATGAAAGAGTTTCTAAGGCTCTGATTTATTTATTAGTTATGATGGGATTTTTTTTAGGAGTTTAGATAAATGGACCGAAACAAGTTACTGCAAATGTATGAGACTTGGTTTCAACAACATAAAGATAAATATAGCAATGATAATATAAATGACTTGAAAAAAAATATTGAAATTGCAAATTGTACCAGTGCCAAATGGAGTCATAAACGCAAAGCTGCTGAAAATTGTAAATGTTTTGTAGTGGAGTCTTTGTCAGTTTTAATTTATTAGGATGATTAAGGGGAAGGGGATTCCCAATATACCGTGAGGTATTGGGAATATGCCCGGATTTTATTGAATGTGGTTTTGCACAAAGATGTGTGGGATAGATGGAGTCACGGGGGTGTGTCCAACACTACACCAAATGAGGGTGTAGCCTGACGGGACCCCGCAGTCACTTTCTAATTATTCTTGCCTCCTTCGCAAACTTTTCCCACAAAAAGCAAACTTTATTTTACGCTTGATTTCCGTAATGTTTATGGGAGGCTGATTTTATTGACGTGAGTTTCTTATTAAATGTGGAAAGTTAGAAAGTGCACACTTTCGCTTTTGGCTATCCCAAACATCAGGGTGAACATGTGATCAGAAAGAGAATACACGGAAGGGAGGATTGTTTATTCTAGTTGGAAAATGCAAAAAATGTTATTCTAATTACTAAAGTAAAGAATATATTTTCCTCTTTCAGGTACTTCAGTAGAGCAATGTTGGGTTAGTATATGGTTTTGTTACTCAATGCAAAATGAAAGAAAGAAACTAAAACTAATTAGACAAAGTATACAGCCTGTGGAGGCAGATTGTGTGCAGGTGTTACAGAAAATAAAACAAGCAGTTAAAAAAAATCACTCCACAAAAGAGACACTGTGAATCCTCGTAGGGGGGATGGGGTGTGGGAGCTTGAAGCCCACTTGCTCTTTATTAATCTTTATTACAATGCTTTTTGGAAAAGGGTTGCCTTATGATCCTTAAACATGGATAAAAAAGGATTACAATTATTCTCGAAAGAAGGGGAAAGAAGAAGGGGGTTGAGGAGGTGCTTTGAATGGTAAAAGAAACTTCAAAACTTCGCCAACGCTTCTGCTTGTCTTGGCACTGAAACACAAAAACCAACAAGCTACAAGTTTGAAAATTAGTGGATTAGTGCTAAAATACAATTAAAAACTACATTACTTAGTACTTGTGAAAAATGGGAAAATAACACTAGATCTAGGCTTTTGATTGCGATTTAGAGGTACTTTTAGATCTAGTAAATGCATAAGCTAAACTTTGTATGATAAATATTTAAAATAAAACTAGCATGTTTCAAAGGTAACCAAGGAAAAAGATGGATTTAAAGAGAAGAAGAAAAGGTCTCAAGATCCAAGCTCCATCTTGAATCTTGTGAGCAAGTGAAGATGTCTGCATAACAAGAAGCATTAGATCCAAAATATAGAAATGAAGGGGAGAGGGATGCGACTGAGCTCCCAGTTCTCCTTCACTTAAGGTGATCTGCTAGCTACAAAAATACTTAAACAAGTGAGATCAAAACTAGTGTGGTTAATTGAATGAAACAAAAAGAACAAAAGTATTACCGACAACAATATGTTACTCTTTAATCTCATAAAATCAAACACAAGTAAACAAGTTAAACCTTTAAATGTTTACTTTATGAGCTAGGATATATCTTTCTAAGCTAGATAGTAGATCTACAACTTGTCAGAAAAAAAGAAGCTAGCTAAATATCACCTTGATTCAAAGCTCAACATTCACATTCATGAGAAATCTTGCAATTTTGGACCTCCAAAGCCTCAGCTTTATTCATAAAAATGATAACAATAATACATTACAGGAGCAGAGGTTCCTTCCTTCTATTCCAAATGAGGAAAAGGAACTTGCTCTTATAGATTACCAAGCCCCAAGGGGGCGCAACCTACACTGGAGATGGAAGAGCAAGTTCATGAGAAAAAAAGGGGATTAGCTTCAGTTGAAGAGGAGTGTAACTAATAGAGGTAGGCGCCACCTCTCAAGAGGTGTGCCGCCTCTTGATTGGAACCCCACCAATCCATCCAATACATGCCACCTATGCCAAGTCGTGACCCATGAAGATGAGGGTAAACCTCAAACTTGAAGTGATTCGCCACCTCTCAGAACATGTCCCGTCCCCATCACATGCTTTTGACTTGAATTGAGGTCGCCCATCACTAGAGACAAGATAGACACCTTTTCCAACATGTTTAAACATGTTTCCTTGATTTTCTCATTTTGTCTTTTTGGGTATTCTTTTACCCTTTTTGCTTTTTTTGAGTGAAAATGCTTGAAGTGATAATTTAATCACTCAAAACATAGGAAGAGTGTTTTCTGAGGTAAAGGGGGTGCTCTGAGTTCGAAAACGAGCACCCCCATGACAAATTTCTCCCCTAGACCACACTTTTATCACAATTACAGATTTCTCAATTAAACTATTAAAAAATAGCCTAAGTTTACGGGAAAAATTATTTTTCTCAGGAACTAAAAAAAAAGCTAAGGGGACCTAGTGCAATGTTCATATGACTCAAAATAGTGTCTAGCATGTTTATATACATTGAGCCATAGATTTTAATAACCTCCTAAGGTTCGGGCACCCAATTAACCATTCCAACTTTGGAGGAGCATGTGAAAAACTCAAAAATTATACACAACTTATTCAACAATGCATAAGTTGACAATTAATAAGGGAAAAACAACCCTAGAATAGCAATTCACTGTCTAAGTCCTAGGAAAGACAAGTTTGTTACATTATTGACCATGCTAGCACACTTTATCTCAACATCCTGAAGGGGTATGAACATGCATTTAATTAAAAAAAGGGGACCACAATTGGTCTTGATGTAACTACAGAACTTCTAAGCAGTGTTGCAAACATCGGCGCGACAAAAAAATCGGCAGGGTCTAGGAAACATCGTTTTGGGATATCTCGGCAACACATTGGCAATAAATCGACAAACTTAAAAAATAACAAAAATATTCAATTTCACCTTTAGAAAAAATAGGGAAAAAAATTAAAAATTGGCAATATCTCGAGATAAATCGGGAAAAAATCGCCAACATCTCGAGAAAAGATCACCTTGAAAAAATCGGCAATATCTCGGGAAAAAACCGCCCTGATTTTTTGAGAAAAAATCACCGAGCTGAAAAACTCGCGATTTCTCGGACATCGGCAATTTCTCGGCCGATGTTGGTAACACTGCTTTTGAGCAATGATGATGAACAAAGGAACATCTTATCCACTAATTTTGCACTTAATGGATTTTCGGTGAGCCGCTAGAGTATTGAACAAGTACACTTGTTCATGATCAGAGTTCAAAAGTCCGCCAGCCTTTTTCTGGGAGTCTGTTCGAAAATTTTTGTAACACATGTTCATACCCGCTTGGGGAAATTGTAAAAAATGCCCTAGCATTTAAATTTTAATAAAAGGCTCGGCTTTTCGGACTTAAGCATCAAGCTGACTAGCCCAGAGTGTTTTTTCCCTTGGTTATTATTGGTTGTTGAACAAACGACTAATAATTTCTGATTTTTTCACTCACACCTCCAACGCTGGGGTAGTCATCTTGGTGTTTCAGCCTTAGGAGGTTATTAGAGCCTTCATGTCAGTGTTTTTCAACATGCTAGGAATTAAGATTGAGTCGTATGAACATGTACTAGGTCCCCCTAGAGTTTTGTTTGATTCCGAGAAGAATAAATTTTTCCGTTTTTTAAGCCATTTTTTAAATGGTTTAAATGGGAAAATTCAAAATGTAAAAAAATGTATGATCCGGAGTCCGTTTTTGGTGTGGTTGGGCTCATTTTCAGGCCCAGAGCAACATCTTTACCCCAGGGGCCACTTTCACTATGTTTTGTCTAGCTGAAGCATCCCGAAAGACATCATTTGGCTAACAGAGCATCAAAGTAGCATTTAAATGCCAAATTTGGACAAAATGCACCAAAGTCCAAATATTCAAAAAAGTCAAATTTCAAAGTCAAAATTAATATTTTAATGGTGGGGTGACTTGGCATATGGGTCCCCATTAATTTACGACCTTATTCTACATGATATGAGTTAGAACTTTGGGTTAAAGGAAGTTATGAATTATTTCATGAGAGGATGACGTAAGGAAAGGCTCATGCTAGCATGTAATGGTGTTGTTGGTGGCTAGCGAATGGGATTGGGGTGGACCCCTGCCCTTTATTATAACTTTTTAAACATAGTATGAGATCCAAAAGTAATGTCGTACATTCGCATGGTTTCAAAGGAGTGGATATGATGTCACGCTATGCTAAAAACGTGAACATGGTTGCGCTAGAGTGGGTGAGGGTGGACCCCTCTCTCCACGCGTTAAATAAAAAGGATGTGGCATATGTTATGTTCACAATCCTTATGTTAAATAATTTCAAACCTTCTTCGCCAAGGCTGTCGTACGGTTCACGTGAAGATTGGATAGCTCGCACGTTTGGTGAGGAGGATGAGTGTGTTGGCAGGTTCGTAGAGGTTATTGGAGTTGGGTGAGAGAGGTAGTCTTCACTCCTCTTCAACTTGGCTTAACACTTAGCTTGATCTTTAGTTCATTAATTCCCCCCTAGGGCTGTCTTTTTGTATAAATAAGAGGCCCTCCTCCTCATTCTTGAAGGATGGAAGGGACCTCTGCCTATTGCAATGCTGCTGAGATTTTAAGGAATAAAGTTGAAGACTTTGGAGGTCTACCGTGTGCAATTGAATGAATGCTTGTGCTATGAGGTGAATTTGTAGAAGTTTGATTTTATTTGCTAATATTATTGATGGATCTAGCTTAGAAGGTTATTCTAAAAAACGTAGGGTAAACATTTACGGTTGTTAATTTGTTTACTTGTGCTTTGCTTTCAAGAGGTAGGAAAGTAACCAAATATACTCAGTTGTATTGAGGTTCTTTTGATTTCTTGTTTTCATACACTAGATCTAATATTGTTGTGCAAGTATTGTCTCATAGTTTTGCAAGTCACAGAGTCGAAGGGGGATTGGAACCCAGCTGTCTCTTCTCTTCCCTTTGGTACCTTTACAAGATTAATGTAATTTGTTGCAGGGACTCCATGACCATCAACAAAAAGGATCAAGCAAGGGCTTGAATTTCCCCATCTTTCAAACTCAAAATTTCCTCTTTGGTTCTGGTTACTTTATAAATGCTTAAGTAAATTAGTTTCTTTTTTTTAAAGATTATTCAAAGGCTGATTTATTTAAGTACATTGCTAGATCCTAATCTTAAAGATTTATTCTGAGTAGATCTAGATTGATTAGGTACTTAGTCTTATTGTTTACCATTTAAGTAATTAATTTTTTATGCTTTTAACGACTAATTTGGCACATGTGGTGCATTTCAAGTGGCTGGTTTTACATTTTTCATGCAAAGACAAGGGGAAGTGCTACCGGAAAATTAAAGATCTAGTCCATCCAAGGCCTCTCGGAGCAACTTCCTTCTTCCTCTTCATTTTTCAAAACCTATAAGCCTTTGGATCCATATCTGTAAGGATCAAAGGCATCCACTTCTCATGAGCTTTGTAAATACCGTAATAAAATACTTTGAGTAGGCTCTTCAGAGCCCATCCCCCCTAGGGGATTTGTGTTGGTGTCTTTTTTTATGATTTTCTAGTTTTAGTTAGTTTTATCTTTATTTCCGATTTAGTTGTTTATTTGATCAAGGAAGTAAAAGAAATACTTACCCTACACTCTCCCGAGTACCCTGAAAGGGTGAAAGAGATTCGTGGTAGGATTAATTAGAAAATATTTCTTTTATTTATTTGTTCTGAATTTTTTAAATCAATCCGACCGTTGCTTTCCCAAGTACCCGAAAGGTGAAAGACTCTTCGGTCGTCATCTAAACAAGTCATTGTTGTGTCTCTAATAAAATAAACCAAGACTCCTTCCCTATATGCTCTACACGGCTGCAGCTTGTATGATCAGTTGGTTGTATCAGAAAGGGATATGAGTTACTAGATTTAACAGGAAAATCCACACAAGTGATTTTTTCGAGAACTCGGGAGGTTGCAAAGGGTAATCACTACAGAGTCAGGGGGCTACTCCAAGCAGGTTCATCCTCGCCTCGTTGGACACTTGGTATTACTGCTTTAGCACTCGGTTCGAAGGGACTTGACTTGTTGGGCCAAACCCACAATTAACCCATGCCCTTAATTACTCATTAATAATTTTAAAACTGACCAATGAGACAACAGCAATACTTACACGACACAACACCACTCCACTTTTACAAGCACTCCATATTCATCGGCACTGGTCTGTTTTACTTTCAATGCTTAAATCAATTATTGCAAAATGTCGTGAATGGTGCTTACATTGTCATATGTTGTTGATGTGATCTCTTTCTTGCAATAGTCCGTTGTGTTATTTTATCCATTTCATATTAACTCATAGATTTAGTCTTTTCTTTCGTAGACTAAAAACCATAGGTTCTCTTCTAATAGGGACCACCCCCCTTGGCTTCGTTAGGAGTTAGCCTAAACGGAGGAGCTAGGATCAGGTGACAGCACCTGGCTCTTTGCTTGCCCCCAAGGCCACACCTTTCCCACTTGGGAAACAACAGTCCAAAAGATTTCTGCTGACGATGTGCATTCGGCAGACAACGGAATGTTCACAAGTTTGGCAGCTCACTAGAAATCCACTTAAGTGCAACTTTAGTTAATAACATTCATCATCATCATCATCATAATACGAAGAAGAAGAAGAAGAAGAAGCAATATTAAATAGCTAAAGCTCAGATGTCTAAAAGGCATGTTTATTCAAGTATGTGACCATTAAATGTATACTTATACACAACATCACATGCTATTGTATTCATCAATCATATTATATATTCAATGCATAATTTAATAAATATGGATTCTTTGTTGAGCATTGGTTGCCATTGATGACACCCATTAATGCCAAAGGAGTGACAAAGAGACAAAGGAGTGATAATGTTGATGACAAAGAATGATGACACGGCAAGAAGGACATTGGATATGGGCATTGGAGCCATGAATGGCCATTGGAACACTAGGTGGAACAAATGACCCATTATGTGGTCATTTGTGGTTTGATGAGATCTTGGAACCCTTGGAGATGGTCATAGTGCATGAGAAGGTTTAGCACCCACATACATGATGGTATGATGGCACTTGCACACATTTGTAGCTTGTTGATGGTGATGAATGGTCGTTCGTATGGTAAGATGGCTATTGGAATGCTGACAGAGGTCTATTGGAATATTGAACGAGATGGAGCTCATGGACATACCTTGACACGTTGAAGAGAAATGATTAAACTCAAAAATTAAAATATAATTGATGAAATAAACTTGTGAAGTCGGCTCCACAAATTAACCCAAAAAGAAAATTAATTTCTTTGAGACAGGTCGGCCCCTCTTTAAGAGGATTTCTTTTGACAAAAATAAAAATGATATATTCTTTTTGACAAGTAGGCTCAGAAAAATACATATGAAAATGTGTATAAAAAGGAGGTAGCGCTCTCATTTTAGTTAGTGGATGAGTGGAAGAAAATGAAAATTTTCAAAACCCAAACCTGGTTTCAGTTTGGCCTAAATATGTGGATCTCTATTTTTTCCAATTATGTGAAACCCCGAAAGAGGACAAATTAACCACAACAGTCTCATATCTCAAAGGCTCCACCAAAGAATGGTGGAATAGAATGAAAACAATCATATGTTTAAAAAGTGAGATGTCCTATATCTAAAAATGATAAATAGATTCTTACCCCAAAATGATGTAGCCTAGACCTTTCAACATCAGAGATAAACCAAACAAACCATATTAGTACAAGAATATGGCATGATGGAATATTTAAACTTTAGCCACTAGAGTGGTACATTACTACATATGCTTGTAAAATTCCAACCAGTTCAATTCATAAATAATCTGAACAGGAAAACCTCACATGTAGAACTTAGTGGTGAGTTTCTACAAGCGAGCCAAAATCCCTAAAGAAAACCATTAGGCTTGTTGTTAAGATAAAGGAACCCAATGATGCAAAGCAGTGGACAATTGTTAACGAAAGAAAACCAAAAATTCAAAATACCAAAACAAATCCACCCTTTAATAAAAACCCTCCATGCAACAGGCATTTCCAATGAAGGAATTTCCATGCAAATTGTGCAAAAGACCTCATTCTAACCATAGATGTCAAAAGGAAAACATAAGAAATGAGGAACAACAAATGAATAACCAAGGACACAATAGAAAAAAGGAAACAAATCCTGAAGTAATATAGTGTATCAAGGGGAAAACAATGTAATGGTAGCTCTCAGTCAATAAGCAAAAAGGTCTTTGAAAGATTCGAACCTATAAAATCCCTCTTCAAAAGAGAAAAAAAAAACAATAATGAAGTAAGAATCCCAATTTACTAGAGATCTACCTAGAAATTCATATCAAAAGACTTCACAAAGGACCACATTCAGGTCATTGAAGCTCCATGCTCGTTTGAAGGTAGCATAGCAGACGGAAAAGAAATCCAACATGGAACACTCATGCACCATGCATCCCCATAAATGCCCAAACATACAAATTCAATCTAGACTCTGACATCATGAAAACATGTAGACATTATGTGACAATTCGAAAATGTTTTAAACTTTTACGTATTAGATTATGAATCAAGGCATGTGTACATCAAGATCATTATGTAGACATCATGAAAACATGTAGACATTATGTGACAATTCGAAAATGTTTTAAACTTTTACGTATTAGATTATGAATCAAGGCATGTGTACATCAAGATCATTACATCTAGGAGCCAAAGAACAGTCAGGCATACACAAGCAAGAAGGGATAGATTTTTTCTTTATTCCTTTCTTTCCTTTTAAACGAGCTAGTGCCTGATAGGAATCAGTTTGAAAAGGGGATTTCTAGATGTCCCCAAAACCATAGCCAGACATCTAGACCCCTTCAGAAATCTCCACTTTCAGGGGAGACATGCCAGGGATGGGCTTGATATCCCTCACACCCTTGAAGACATCTACAGGTAAACAGGGTCATCCCCTACCATCCCGCCAACCGTGGGTACAAGGTAAGGGATGCATCTCCTAGGGGTGGGGAGACGTCCCAGTACAACAAAGGGTGGATATATTATAATCTATCCTAGGCCTTAGCAAGTATATGTACAATTGAAAACGCCCTCACGAAAGAAACGATACTTACACATTGTTTTAAAACAAATTAACAAAATAAGGCATATATAAAATGCAAGGGCAATATTTAACAATTACATTTAACAGGTGGTAAGTTCTGCAGAATATACCTGTTCCAAAATTGATAAGGCTAAAGTGATTGCCCATGGAGAGTTGATATATCCAGGATACATAAGCATCTGCAAATAGTTAAACAATAAAGTAATAGATCTCAATAGTTGAATCATGTTTTTCTAAACATTGGCTCATACAATCACAGACTTTAAAATATAGTTCCTAAATTCTTATTTCGTGCATCTTGTAAAGTCATCCTATATGAAGCACAGATTGGTTTATTCAAAAAGTCGAAGGTGAGTGAAGATAACCAGCTGCTTCAAGTTGGATATTAAACATATTTTGGTGTTGCTTACAAATAGATCCTAAGTTTTGTCCAATGGAGTAAAAGAACTCAATAATTGAATAATATTTCCAAAGCATGGTTCCTACATCCCTATTCCAAGTATCTTGCAAATGTATACTTCTATCTGCCGCATGCACTGATTATCAGAAGTTAGCATGGAAAGAAAAAGCCATTAGCTTTTTGAAACTCCAAAAATTTGAACAAGTAGATGCAGCAATTATTGTGAAATATTAAACATCTTTTGCATTGGTCAGATAACATCATAAGAATTTTATACAACGGTTAACAGTCTAAATTAATCCTAGAATATGCTT
Source organism: Pseudotsuga menziesii (assembly GCA_001517045.1). Classification (NCBI taxonomy): domain Eukaryota; kingdom Viridiplantae; phylum Streptophyta; class Pinopsida; order Pinales; family Pinaceae; genus Pseudotsuga; species Pseudotsuga menziesii. Next base: position 568,257 of record LPNX011119307.1, on the reverse strand, counting down.
CAAGTGAATAAGCTTATATGCTCTAGCATATTTCCAAACATTGGTATTATTCACTATATCACTTGAACAGAAACTGAAGAAAACCACTGATAATCTCATCTAACCAGTTAAAAAAATAATCACCTGCAAGAGCTCTAGACAAAGTTTGCAGGAAAGCATTTCTTCATCATAAAAACCTTTTCTTGAGAGGCACTCAAGTGCATATAAGGCAACTGCCATGAATTTTGAGTCCGCATTTATATGGATATCTCCAGCTAATTTTCCGTTTACACTATAAGTGCAAGAGCTGGAGAATTGCAATAATTTTTCTTGTTTCACATGTCGTTGCTCAAACAAAATCAGTATCGCAAGGCCCCAAAGAAAATGGAAATCTTGTATTTCCAATTTAACCATGATGTAACCATAATTGCATGTATTCAATGAATTCATTTCTTTGGTGTTTTGGCTAGAAGAGTTTTCCTGCCCAAATTTTGCTGGGGCTGCATCCAAAGTGACAGCTTGAAGAATAACTGGCCAGACTTCATGTAGATATGGCTGCACAACTGATCCAATGGCTGCTGACTGAATGCCATCCAGAAATGGCTTGTACTGTCCAGTATGTGAAAAGAAGGCCACGGGAATTGCAACAAAAACATGTTTAGAAAGACAATTAAAAGGGATGTGACTAATATACCACTAGTATTTAAACAACCAGCATACCTCCCTCTTTGAGAGTATACGAGTATGTAGAAATATATGATCTTGAAGAAGCCCAATCCAACAACGTCCAAGGAAGGTTGAATTCTCTGAAAAACGAGGAACTAGGACCAGATACTCTGTATTGTCAAGCCCATTCTTCATGCAATAATAGGCATATGTCTTGACAGCTGCATGAGCTGCCAGAAGTCTGATTTTCACCTGCATATTGGCAAGGAAGAAATGGCATCAAATTTGTGAAAGCGATCTCTTTATTTAAAAGCTCAATGAAAATGTAAATCTTATATATATGAAAGAATGAAAGAACAAGAAGAACAAAATGGAAGAAAGAACTAAAAGGAAAAATGAAACAAGGATATTATCTCGTGCAAAGGTCAAGAGAGAAGATTCAATTATTGTATAATCAACTGTAGGTTTCCTAGTAGAATCCACAAACAAGAAATGCAAACTAGTATGCAATGAAATAAGATGTAAAAACCTTAAGTCCAATATGTTCTGCAAATAAAAGGTAAAAGTAACAGATAGAAACAAAATGAAACTAATAATACCCAGCGTTTAGGCTTACATACAGAATTTAAAAACAAGAACTGCAAAAGATATAATTGAATTAAAATGTACAAACCTTACATCCAACCCATTCTGCAAATGAAGGGTAATAAAGATCTTCAATGTCCCCCAATGGGCGTGAGATCATAGCGAACATGCGCTGAAGTACAATGCGATCCCCACTTGTAATGCTGCTAGTTAAAATCTGAAATATCACAAATTTGTTCTTATTTTCTTCAGAAGTAAAGGCTGATTGCCCAAGTGGAAAACAAACAAATAAGTGAGAAAACCAAATTTAAATTGTTTGTACCTTCGTGGCTAATTGCAGACCTGCATCCAGGAGAACAACACTAACAGATGTGTCTAGAGCAGTCCGGACAGCAGAAACAAGTTGAGCCTGGTAGTGAGAACATGTTCAGTAAAAAATGATAAAACAATACAATGCAATCTGCTCACTGCAATATGATGACAGCTATTAGTTGAACCCTATGTTATGGCAAGGTTACGAGATGGGGTATGAGGTTCTGGTACGGCAGGGGCATATCCACCAATATTAAGGAGATAGAAGGATGGGGATGACTACATAAAGTTTAAACTATGAAAAAGTATAGAAACAAACATTTAATGGACTGAAAATCAGAAATTCACTTTTGAAAACATTAAGTACATGAATATGAATTTAATTTATTAGAGATATAAATTAATTGATAAGCCACCATTTTTCTCATTAGTGATGATGGGTAAACAATGAGACATCAGATCTACATTCATGAACACCAATGATTAAAGGAAATCTTGTAAATCAAAGTAGCACAGCTAAAAACAACAAAAATTACAAGTTTTGCAATGCCAAAATTGAAAAAGAGAACTAGCAATTTACAAGCTAAGTTCTAAGTTCTAACAATTTAGATTTTACAAATTGAATCCTACATGGCATTTTCTTGTCTTTGAAACATTGGTTTGAGATGAATCCAAACATGCCAGATGCTTCGTTGTACATATCATGTTGCAAGTTGATTTTGTCCTGAATTTCTAGATCTGGGAACATCTTCTCAATGCATATCATGACACCTCTCATCACCTCCTGATCTCTTTGAATGCTAGAATCTAGATGATAGAATAAGCTCAGACTGAGATATGCTCTCGGTACATGCAATGGATAATGTAGTTGTTTGTCCCACTTGGAATCAATAATCTGCCACATGGAAATATTTTGATGAATCCCCCTTGTAGAAAGTCTTGATGGCCTCTTTGGCCCTATCCATGCCCTCATAGATGTATCTCATTGTAGGTGTCTCTCCATCCATGATCCTCAAGACTTTTACAAGTGGATCAATGAAGCTGACAATTTCAGTGACTTTCTCCCACAAACCATCTTCCAAGAGAGACAACTTCACAACAACTGCATCTGGCTTTGTGCTATCTTTCCAATATATCCATTCCTGGCTACAAAACATCGGTCTCAAAGCTTGGTACTCATTCAAAGGATTTGGAGGGAAAGAAATGTTGTAGCAAACCGTGTGATAGCAGGGTGATTGAGTTCACCCTGTGTGTATTCCCTCATAAAGTTCAAGACCCGCGCATGGTTATAGATATACTTGGTTATTTGTTTGCACTCTTGCACAACAGCTTGCACCCATTCCATCTTCCCGGTTTCCTCCAACATCAAGTCTATGCAATGGGCAACACATGGAGTCCAAAAGATGGTGGGGTATTTTGCAGAAAGAAATCTTCCTACTACCACATAATTTGTAGCGTTGTCCGTGACTACCTGGACAACATCTGCCACCCCAACTTCCTCCACAACATTAGCTAACAATGAAAAAATGAGATGTGCAACCTTTACATACGAGGATGCATAAATGGATTTTAGGAATATGGTTCATTTAGGGAAAGCTATAACAAACTTAATGATTGTTCTGCCCCTTTGATCTGTCCACCCATCAGACAAAATTGTGCAAGCTGTAAGCTTCCATGACTTTTTAATGATCTCCAATTGTTCCTTAACACACTCGAGCTCCTCATTAAGCTCTTTCCCCCTAAGTGCATTATAAGACGAGGCTTTGTATCCAAGTCCAGCAACTGCAATCGCATCAACCATGGGCTGATAAAAATAAGACTTTGCATAGTTAAATGAAAGGTTGTTATGGTACCTGTTGCCGCCTAATTCACACTTTAAGACACAGGAAAGTCACAACCTGCTATATGTGTCCTTGGGGGCAAGCGAGAGCTGGGGACCACTGTCACCATAGTCCACAACTCCTCCGTTTAGGCAAGATCCCAACAGATCCAAGGGGGGAAGTCCCTACGGAAGTCTAAGTTCCAGATTTATTAATTAATTACAAATTAATTAAAAGGATCTTTTATTAAGATTGTGAGGCTAAGGTTTTGAGAGATGACAGTCAAACCAATGCAAGATGCAATATTTAAATGACAGTCAATCCTTTTATTTACAACCAGTGCCTAAAGAATGGAGTCAGAGAATGCAACTTTCAATGGATGCAAATCTAAGTTAATTATCCACAGATTAAGTTGTCTCACAATGAGATGAATAAACAAATAAATGGTACAGTTATAAACAATAATGAACCAAGATATTTAAGCAATATACAGATGATCTAAATTTGTCAGTATAAACAAATGAACAAGACTTACAAGTTATAGACAAAAGATAGCATAAGGAAAATGCCTTAAATGAAAATCAACAGTGAATGAAAAATGGAAAGACTTTAAGTTGAATTACTTGAAGCGGTTTAAATAAAAGTTAAGCATTCACCACATAAACAATTGCAGAACTGAAAGTAAATGAAACTGAAAAGTAAAGTGTTGGAGTGCAATGATGGAGTGGAAGTGTGCTAAAATGAAAAAATGTTACAGAACCGGTTTTGCAATGTCTCTTGGTTTATTTTAGGTAGATTTTATTAAGGTTTTCCTCTTGAAATTTAGTTTCCGAACTGGTGGTGTGACTACCCCAAATCCAGTATTTCTCAAGTCAAAGAGGGAATGCTGTTGCGCTCAACAAAGTGGGAGCAAAGCCCACCCGTAGCTCACAGGTCAAACCCCAATGCCCTGGTGCTCAACAAGGGGGACGTAGAATGCCTAGAGACCACCCACGGTCTTCTACCCCAAGTCACCTCCGAGGGCACTGTTTTTAATTAACTGGAAAAACAGTTGGATGGATGCCTATTAAACTAAGACTTCTCTATCCCCTGTCGTATCTCGTGAGTACCTCGAAGGGTGATAACCGAGTAGAGGAACAGAGGCTAGTGAAGTTGTTGTTGGTTAATTTTAGAGGGTAAATTTTAGTCTTGATGATTAGCATACAAGGTTTATTTTAAACTATCAACAAGATCAACCAAGCGGTATCCCTTATGGGAGGTGCTGGTACTTGATCTTGGACTTTGGAAAATAAAATGTGTTGATTGTAGCAGAAAAAAGAAAGTTGTTTTAACTAAGCTAAGCCCCCACTTCTCCTGCTCTTCATGTCCAACTTGAAGTCCCTAAAGGGAGATGACAAGTGGACAGAGGATACACCGAATGGGTGGGTTGTATCGTTACCCCTTTAACAGAAATTAAAAAATTACTAAAACTTGAAGGAAATTGTAACTAGCTAAAGCAATGCCTAACCGCACAGCAATCTCTGTGACAGAGATGGTGGTCTGTCACAGAGATAGTGGGTAAACTGAAAATAAAACCAGTTATCCTAACCTCACAACAATCTCTGTTACAGAGATGGTGGTCTGTAACAGAGACAGGTGCGTAAAGAGAAGTAAAGGAGACTTAAAATAACCTCACTTCAATCTCTGTTACAGAGATGGTGGTCTCTAACAGAGATAGGTGGGTAGACAGAAATAACAAAAAGATTAAACTAACCTCGCTTCAATCTCTGTGACAGAGATGGTGGTCTGTCACAAAGACAGGTGGGTAAACAGAAAAATAACTTGCAAATAAAACTAACTCTAAGCAACTACTTATACAAATTTACAGCAGAGAAATACCCCAAAGAAAACTTCTCATTTGGGGTTTACAATGTAATAGAAGAGAGAGAAGAAGTGTAGTTTAGGGCCTCTTTCGGACCAAATTTTTGCTGGGTTTTTCTGGGCAATTTAGAGCAGCATCACCCCCTCTTTCTGTGCATAAAACCTGCAAAAAATCAGCAACTTACTTGCTGGAAATTACTGCAGAAAACTCAAACAGAAAGTTAGAACAATTTAGTGTACAACCCAGAAATTTTATAGAAAAATCTGAACTTTTAAAAAATGGAAAAAACAGAAATTTTAATGGCTGAAAATGAATGTTTTTAGGGTGAAAACAACATATAAACAGTAGATTTACAAGCCTATACTAATATATAATGGATGAGGGCCCTAAAACAAGGGTTATATTCACTATACAGTGAATAAAACCCAGTTTCAGGATAGGAAAAGAAAAATGGCCGAATTAAAAATTAAAAAAAAAACGAAACCCTTGGAGGAGCCCTTCTCAGCTTTGGATCCCTGCAAATAAACTATTAAAGCTACAACCAGAAAGCCAAGAGATGAGCACAACAATAAATCCTACAAAATACTTTGTAGAATCTTACTAATCTACTCACAAATGAAGATAGAAATACTTTTACCTACAAGTCTCTCCACAAAATACTTTGTCGAGAGCTTCCAAGCTAAACAAGAGCAACAATAATTGAAAAATTTACAAGGTTACCTCACTAATCCAAGCATGAAATGAGAAAATGATGGCACAATATTCCTCCAAAGCTTCCTTCTATTATGGCCCAACTAGGGCAAGATTCAATACAAAGTAGTAAGAGGCTTGGGCCAAATGCTTGAGAGAATATGAGAAGAGAATGGGGAAAGATTCCAGCAGAATAACAATAGCATGAATGAAGTTCTCAAATGAGGGAGTGAGACCCTCATTATATAGTTGAGGAAGACCCCAACCCCTTGAAGATCAACGGCCAAGATTAGATCTAGATCTAGATTAGATCTCCACCACTAGATCTAGGTATTTGACTTTGCACCCTCCTCAATCATTCTACACCCTTAGATTACTTTTCAATCCATGGCTTAGGTGCTTGATCCATGTCTTAATCAATCTACACCCTTAGATCTCGGGTTTTGACCAAATGCTCACCTTAAATCTGCTTTTAGGGTTTAATGTGGGCCCAAAGGCTAGGCGCCCCCTCCATATTTGGCGCCTCCACCAAATGTGGCGCCCTTTTCTAGCAAGTAGCGCCCCTCTAAACTAGCGCCTCCTCTTTATGAATGTGATGCCCTCCTTTTAAATGGGTAGCGCCCTCCAAATATGGTGGCATCTTCCTCCAAATGGTAGCGCCTTCCTCTATAATATAGCGCCCCCACTATATATAGCGCCCTCTCATAAGTGGGTAGCGCCCTCTATATGCATTGACGCCCCACTAAATATGGAGGTTTTAAACTTGGACGTGGCTCCTCTTTTGCTTTTTAAACTTGGTCGCCCCCACTTTAGTGAGGGTTTAAACCATGATTTGGCTCCTCTAAAATTGGCTTTGACTTTTACCCTTTGGCTCCAAATAAACATTTAACCTTTAGACTTAGGCTAAAACTCAAAATTTCACCTTCATTTAATTTTTAAAATTAAATTTTAAAATTCGCCAATTTTTAACTTAGGAAAATTTTAAAAATAATTTCAAAAATTAATATCTTGGCCATGGGGGAGTGGAAAAATTTGAAATCAATTTTCCTAGGCTTAACAACCCCCAAACAAAATTACCATGGCATTATTCGATTTTTTCCTTCAAAATCAAATAATATTAATTTTTGACTTATGGAAATTAATTAATTCCCTAGGAAAAATAGACCTTGCTTAGCCAAAAATGGTCTATCTCCTCAACCACCTATCTGAATGACATAGGACTCGAAGCAGTGGCTTAGGGGGTTTCATAGCAATTTACCTTGCATTCATAGCCCCTATTACAAAATGCCAGTGCTTGAGCAATTACATTATTACATCAAAACTTAGTTAATTAACCACCAAGGGGTGAAATTAATTAACTAGAAAATAAATAAAAATACAACAACACAACGAAACTCCGCAAGACTCTATACAAATGTCTAGCATGGTCACGAATAACATTTTGAACCCTTAGCCACCCCATGGACTTGACTGTTAGAACGCCCGTCACCACTTTGGAGGATTTTGAGTGAAAAACCAAACCAATTAAAATCGTTTAAACAACAAGATTAATTGGAAAGGGAAAAAAATACTCGATGAGGGGACTTCCCTAACAACCAGTTCCATGGTGTGGCATCCATATTATATGACCCACACTAGCACATATAATTACATTAATTTTCCCACGCAAGGGAGCGGACATTTTGTTTTACAAAGGGGCAATTGCCCTGCAGAAGTGAAAAAATCCTCAGATTTTTCCAAGGTACAATTTGTACAATTATGTACATCTTCATGTACATGGAGTTGCCACCTAGTCGAAATAGGTGGGCAACATCTGGCTCCAACTAGGGGACGTGTTCGATCATCGGAGAGCGCATGAGAACTCCAGAATCCTGCAACCACAAATTTCTCACCAATAACCAACATAAGACCTCTAGCAAAAACCAATAAATAAACAATAAATAATATAAATAAATGAAATTGCCATACAAATGAAATAGACATACAATTACTCACATCTATATGCATAATGAATAAACCAATGAAATAATACAAAACTTTAAAGAAATGCAAGGGAAAAGGGTTAGAGATACGTTGCAGAAGGGTGTCCCTTTGGACACCACGTATTTATCTTTTTGAAGAAAAACCTGATTTGTGGCTCGTTTGACCCTTTCTTGTTTCTTGTGACTTTGATAGTGCCTCACATCTTTGAAGATTTCCAAAAGTCCACACTATCAAAAAATTGCTTATGCCATATTTTGTTAACTTCCTTTATTCTGATTCCATCCTTTATATTTTTCGGGAAGCTAATAAAAATAACATGATCCTTTACACTATATACATTGTCCACATTCTGAAAAAGCACTGATTCACTCTAGCATGCCTCGACTGTCTTTTCTTCTAAAACATTCTGAAAATGATCTAACACTTTATTGACTTGAGGAGAACTTACTAAAGCCTTGAGTGGCTTATCCTTTTGGGCTGGAACCTTTACATTCTCTGGTATAGGAACCGATACCTTTAAATTATTAATCCAACCCCCTAAATTCATACTCAAATTATTATTTGAAAATACACTTTGTTTAGGGGTAAGTTCATGGTCACATGTTTCTTCTACTTTGACCATATTTCTAGTCATGCAAACCATGTCCTTTCTATCTTCTACTGATTCCAACAAATCCTCATTATTGTCAAACACACATTCATGACCAACCATATTAACCTGTTCCATTCTTTCTCTAGTTGCTAACTTTTTCTTTATAATCTGAAAGAAGATGGGACAAGTCCCTTCCTCATGTGAATCATCACAAGCCCTACAGTAAGGGATTACTGGATCATCAAACCAATCGTTTGCTTCCATAGGCTCTGGAGGTCTTTCTTGTTCTTGATAAGGGGGTCCTTTAGGGAGACCCTTTTGCCATCTATCATTTAGCTTATGATTACTACCTTTATCTTCTTCCATGGCAACTATCTTATTTTGTAATGCTGTCTGGTTTGCCTGTATGGCAGCTAGCTGATTAGCATGATTCAATTCCATTTGTTTAATCAATTGGGTGAGCTTATCGATGGAGTCGGCTTGAGGTTCTTTGTTTTGAACTTTCTTAACTTCCTTTGAAAACCCAAGAACATTTGATTTCCCTGAATCTTGCATATTCTTATCTATTTTAATAGCTTTGTCTTATGCCTCCCTAACATATGTAGGCTCTTTATCCCTTAGCTGGTATCTCATTTCCCCTTCAAAAGCTTGAATGTAGAAAATTAAGATGGCCTTTTCAGGAGGCTTAATATCTTGAGGGAGACTCTTAACCAATTCATTAAATCTTCTATTAAATCCTTCCATTGTTTCATTATCTTCCTTATGGCTAGAGTGCAAGGCAGTTAACAAGGAATGGTGATCCCTCTTATCACCCCATTTAACATTAAAAGCCTCAATGATTCCCTTAAGGTCTTTAAACGTGTCATCATCATGTTCCATAAACCAATCAATGGCCTCTTCCTCTAAGGACAAAACAAAGAGTTTCATCTTCACATCCTCATGGTTGTGTGCCATACACCATCTTGCAATACATAAATTGAAATTTCTGATGTGGGCTTTAGCACTTGTAACATTGTTTCCTTGAAAAGAAGGCAACTTATCTATAGCTTTTTCTGGAACATCATGAGGGTAACCAACAATTTTAGAGAAATCACATGATCTATAATAATTATTCATTGTTCAGGTTGGTTTACTTAGATAAACCACAAAGGCATATTAGAAATTGGCTTCTTCTCCAAGACTTGTAAAGATTCTACAGGGAGCAAGTTTGTTCAACTTCCTCTAAAAGCCTTTTCAGGATCTAAGAGGGAGCTAAGCAAACCAAAGGACTCCAGGTAGAATACCATACTATATATTTTGAAGTGGAGTCGCCACTTGGAGAACAAGTAAACTTCCAATATGGGTAAAAGAAAGAAAAATCAATAAAAATAAAAATAAATTTAAGGTTATTCCAAAATTTTATTAACACTTTAAAAACGAATTAAATTGAATAATTAAAGAATTAGATCTAAAATTCTTTAATTAATGTCAAGACCAAGGACAAAAGGCTTGTCCCCGGCAACGGCGCCAAAGATGTTGCCGCCTAATTCACACTTTAAGACACAGGAAAGTCACAACCTGCTATGTGTGTCCTTGGGGGCAAGCGAGAGCTGGGGACCACTGTCACCACAGTCCACAACTCCTCCGTTTAAGCAAGATCCCAACAAAGCCAAGGGGGGAAGTCCCTACGGAAGACTAAGTTCTAGATTTATTAATTAATTACAAATTAATTAAAGGGATCTTTTATTAAGATTGTGAGGCTAAGGTTTTGAGAGATGACAGTCAAACCAATGCAAGATGCAATATTTAAATGACAGTCAATCCTTTTATTTATAACCAGTGCCTAAAGAATGGAGTCAGAGAATGCAACTTTCAATGGATGCAAATCTAAGTTAATTATCCACAGATTAAGTTGTCTAACAATGAGATGAATAAACAAATAAATGGTACAGTTATAAACAATAATGAACCAAGATATTTAAGCAATATACAGATGATCTAAATTTGTCAGTATAAACAAATGAACAAGACTTACAAGTTATAGACAAAAGATAGCAGAAGGAAAATGCCTTAAATGAAAATCAACAGTGAATGAAAAATGGAAAGACTTTAAGTTGAATTACTTGAAGCAGTTTAAATAAAAGTTAAGCATTCACCACATAAACGATTGCAGAACTGAAAGTAAATGAAACTGAAAAGTAAAGTGTTGGAGTGCAATGCTGGAGTGGAAGTGTGCTAAAATAAAAAAATGTTACAGAATTGGTTTTGCAATGTCTCTTGGTTTATTTTAGGTAGATTTTATTAAGGTTTTCCTCTTGAAATTTAGTTTCCGAACCGGTGGTGTGACTACTCCAATCCAGTATTTCTCAAGTCAAAGAGGGAATGTTGTTGCGCTCAACAAAGTGGGAGCAAATCCCACCCGTAGCTCACAGGTCAAACCCCAATTCCCTGGTGCTCAACAAGGGGGACGTAGAACGCCTAGAGACCCCCCACGGTCTTCTACCCCAAGTCGCCTCTGAGGGCACTGTTTTTAATTAATTGGAAAAACAGCTGGATGGATGCCTATTAAACTAAGACTTCCCTATCCCCTGTCGTATCTCGTGAGTACCCCGAAGGGTGATAACTGAGTAGAGGAACAGAGGTTAGTGAAGTTGTTGTTGGTTAATTTTAGAGGGTAAATTTTAGTCTTGATGATTAGCATACAAGGTTTATTTTAAACTATCAACAAGATCAACCAAGCGGTATCCCTTATGGGAGGTGCTGGTACTTGATCTTGGACTTTGGAAAATAAAATGTGTTGATTGTAGTAGAAAAAAGAAAGTTGTTTTAACTAAGCTAAGCCCCCACTTCTCCTGCTTTTCATGTCCAACTTGAAGTCCCTAAAGGGAGATGACAAGTGGATAGAGGATACACCGGATGGGTGGGTTGTATGGTTACCCCTTTAACAGAAATTAAAAAATTACTGAAACTTGAAGGAAACTGTAACTAGCTAAAGCAATGCCTAACCGCACAGCAATCTCTGTGACAGAGATGGTGGTCTGTCACAGAGATAGTGGGTAAACTGAAAATAAAACCAGTTATCCTAACCTCACAACAATCTCTGTTACAGAGATGGTGGTCTGTAACAGAGACAGGTGGGTAAAGAGAAGTAAAGGAGACTTAAAATAACCTCACTTCAATCTCTGTTACAGAGATGGTGGTCTGTAACAGAGATAGGTGGGTAGACAGAAATAACAAAAAGATTAAACTAACCTCACTTCAATCTCTGTGACAGAGATGGTGGTCTGTCACAAAGACAGGTGGGTAAACAGAAAAATAACTTGCAAATAAAACTAACTCTAAGCAACTACTTATACAAATTTACAGCAGAGAAATACCCCAAAGAGAACTTCTCATTTGGGGTTTACAATGTAATAGAAGAGAGAGAAGAAGTGTAGTTTAGGGCCTCTTTCGGACCAAATTTTTGCTGGGTTTTTCTGGGCAATTTAGGGCAGCATCACCCCCTCTTTCTATGCATAAAACCTGCAAAAAATCAGCAACTTACTTGCTGGAAATTACTGCAAAAAGTTAGAACAATTTAGTGTACAACCCAGAAATTTTACAGAAAAATCTGAACTTTTAAAAAATGGAAAAAACAGAAATTTTAGTGGCTGAAAATGAATGTCTTTAGGGTGAAAACAACATATAAACAGCAGATTTACAAGCATATACTAATATATAATGGATGAGGGCCCTAAAACAAAGGGTTATATTCACTATACAGTGAATAAAACCCAATTTTAGGATAGGAAAAGAAAAATGGCCGAATTGAAAATTTTAAAAAACACGAAACCCTTGGAGGAGCCCTTCTTAGCTTTGGATCCCTACAAATAAACTATTAAAGCTGCAACCAGAAAGCCAAGAGATGAGCACAATAATAAATCCTACAAAATACTTTGTAGAATCGTACTAATCTACTCACAAATGAAGATAGAAATACTTCTACTTACAAGTCTCTCCACAAAATACTTTGTCGAGAGCTTCCAAGCTAAACAAGAGCAACAATAATTGAAAAATTTACAAGGTTACCTCACTAATCCAAGCATGAAATGAGAAAATGATGGCACAATATTCCTCCAAAGCTTCCTTCTATTATGGCCCAACTAGGGTTAGATTCAATACAAAGTAGCAAGAGGCTTGGGCCAAATGCTTGAGAGAATATGAGAAGAGAATGGGGGAAGATTCCAGCAGCATAGCAATAGCATGAATGAAGTTGTCAAATGAGGGAGTGAGACCCTCATTATATAGTTGAGAAAGACTCCAACCCCTTGAAGATCAACGGCCAAGATTAGATCTAGATCTAGATTAGATCTCCACCACTAGATCTAGGTATTTGACTTTGCACCCTCCTCAATCATTCTACACCCTTAGATTACTTTTCAATCCATGGCTTAGGTGCTTGATCCATGTCTTAATCAATCTACACCCTTAGATCTCGGGTTTTGACCAAATGCTCACCTTAGATCTGCTTTTAGGGTTTACTGTGGGCCCAAAGGCTAGGCGCCCCCTCAATATTTGGCGCCTCCACCAAATGTGGCGCCCTCTTCTAGCAAGTAGCGCCCCTCTAAACTAGCGCCTCCTCTTTATGAATGTGATGCCCTCCTTTTAAATGGGTAGCGCCCTCCAAATATGGTGGCGTCTTCCTCCAAATGGTAGCGCCTTCCTCTATAATATAGCGCCCCCACTATATATAGCGCCCTCTCATAAGTGGGTAGCGCCCTCTATATGCATTGACGCCTCACTAAATATGGAGGTTTTAAACTTGGACGTGGCTCCTCTTTTGCTTTTTAAACTTGGCCGCCCCCACTTTAGTGAGGGTTTAAACCATGACTTGGCTCCTCTAAAATTGGCTTTGACTTTTAGCTTTTGGCTCCAAATAAACATTTAACCTTTAGACTTAGGCTAAAACTCAAAATTTCACCTTCATTTAATTTTTAAAATTAAATTTTAAAATTCCCCAATTTTTAACTTAGGAAAATTTTAAAAATAATTTCAAAAATTAATATCTTAGCCACGGGGGAGTGGAAAATTTTGAAATCAATTTTCCTAGGATTAACAACCCCCAAACAAAATTACCATGGCATTATTCAATTTTTTCTTTCAAAATCAAATAATATGAATTTTTGACTTAGGAAAATTAATTAATTCCCTAGGAAAAATAGACCTTGCTTAGCCAAAAATGGTCTATCTCCTCAACCACCTGTCTGAATGACATAGGACTCGAAGCAGTGGCTTAGGGGGTTTCATAGCAATTTACCTTGCATTCATAGCCCCTATTACAAAATGCCAGTGCTTGAGCAATTACATTATTACATCAAAACTTAGTTAATTAACCACCAAGGGGTGAAATTAATTAACTAGAAAATAAATAAAAATACAACAACACAACGAAACTCCGCAACACTCTATACAAATGTCTAGCATGGTCACGAATAACATTTTGAACCCTTAGCCACCCCATGGACTTGACTGTTAGAACGCCCGTCACCACTTTGGAGGATTTTGAGTGAAAAACCAAACCAATTAAAATCGTTTAAACAACAAGATTAATTGGAAAGGGAAAAAAACACTTGATGAGGGGACTTCCCTAACAACCAGTTCCATGGTGTGGCATCCATATTATATGACCCACACTAGCACATATAATTACATTAATTTTCCCACGCAGGGGAGCAGACATTTCGTTTTACAAAGGGGCAATTGCCCTGCAGAAGTGAAAAAATCCTCAGATTTTTCCAAGGTACAATTTGTACAATCATGTACATCTTCATGTACATGGAGTTGCCACCTAGTCGAAATAGGTGGGCAACGGTACCAAAACCTCCTCACTACCATATCATCCTCCTTCCTCTTCTATTCATTGAAGCTCTCCAAGGTAGGATGAGATCCTGGAGTTGTACGAGGAAGGAAGAAAGAAGAAGCTATACTTCTCTTTGTTGCAACAATTGATATGGACCCCGCTGTACTTGGATTCGGTGGTCCCATTGAATCTCTACCTATCATGGAATTTTCAAACTTGTATCTTGCCCTCTTTTGACTCTGTTAGCTAATGGCATCCAAAGCAGCTGCCATTTCAGTTGCGACATCACCAATGCATTTGTCACAAACCACCACATCTTTGCAAGCAATTCTTGCAAGGTGGTATTTTAACCTATTTTTGCCCCCAGACATTTGGGTTGAGCAAAAATTGCAAATGACTCTGTCGTCATCATTGCGATTCTCCCACACACAATATTGTCACGCCGAATCAAGAGGCCTTCTAGCCTTGGATTTAAGTGCCATGGAATCTGAATTGCAAAAACATTAAATGTTCTACATTAATAAACAATTATTATAAATGATCATAGATTTATTTCTAAATTTTAATTTTAAATTTTTTCAATTATCTAATAGTGGTTGAGTGTGGCCTTGTAAGTTGTGGCTGAGTATCTCAGCCCACAAGCCTTGTGTGGCTGAGATACTCATACACAGCCTGCGGGGCCACACTTTCTTAAAAATAACCATTATATAACTAGAAAAAATTCAAATCAATAAAAAAAATTCAAAAAATCATTGTAAACAATAAAAAATTTCATTTGTGTTTATTACATATAAACATTGCATTTTAATATGTATTGTTTATAGCAACTTATTTTTGGTGTTCCTTGTGGTTGAGTATCTCAACCAATGTGGAAGACATCATCGATATATCGCAATGTCACCAACAAAACGGTATATCATGGGGGTAAAAATTGTGATTTTTGAAAATATTGCAATTTTTTCCCGATTTTTAAGAAAATTTCGTGAGTCGACGAAAAAAATTGTCGAGCCCACAAATAGTCCAAGATAAAAGCCGATTTTTGACATTTTTTGGGTCATTTTACTTGCTTGTTGAGGGGTTTGGACTCTGGAGAGCAAAGGAGCGTGCTATCGTTTTGCTTGGAGCCAAGGAGAAGATTCATTGTGTTTCCATCAACAATCACCAAGTTATTGTGGATTGGGGATTGATTCCCATCAGTGGTTTCTCAATTTGAGAGTATGTATATCATTGTGTAACCATTTTCTAATGTTTTTTTTTATTTTTTTGGTAAATTTTTTATAGGTTTAGGGATATTATCAATGTTCCCTCTTCTTCCCAAATTTTAAAGAGAGATGTGCTAGCATTTAT
This sequence comes from Pseudotsuga menziesii, assembly GCA_001517045.1. Classification (NCBI taxonomy): domain Eukaryota; kingdom Viridiplantae; phylum Streptophyta; class Pinopsida; order Pinales; family Pinaceae; genus Pseudotsuga; species Pseudotsuga menziesii. The sequence continues at coordinate 552,604 of LPNX011119307.1, read as the reverse complement.
GCCAAATCTAGGACTGTTTTGTTATTTGCAGAATTATTATTTTTGTGGGAGGGAAAATTTCAATGAATCCTCCTATCTACTATCTTCATTGTTCAAGCTTGAATCTGAACTTCATTTTTCATTTTTTTTGCCCTAGGTTGAATCATTGTTGTGTGAAAAATCAAAATGCCTAAAGCTTTGGATTTGAGGAGGGTATATGGTGAGCCCTTGGAGGGGTTTAATGGGAAAAAATTGACTTGCAAGTTGTGTGAAAAGGAAATGACAGGGGGGACCAATCGATTGAAACACCAACTAGCACAAATTCTCAGGCATGAAGTGGGAATTTGTGAACAAGCAACCCTAGAAATTGTTCAAATTGCCAATAAATCAGTTCATGATATGAATATGAAGAGAGATGTGAGGGCATCAGTGAGGACTGGGATGAGAAGAAGTAGAAGTGGAATTGAAAGCTTTATCTCAGTTGCACCTTCAAGTTCCACAATGCCCTCAACGGCCTCAACTTTCTATGTTCCAAGAACCACTCCCCGTGCACAACCTTCTATCAGATCAATGGTTAAAATAAAGGAGGAGGCAGAAGCAGACAAGCTTATGGGTAGGTTTTCTAATGGAGTGGCATTCCTTTCAGCATTGCCAAAACCAACCCCTTCTACCAACCTATGTTTGATGTTGTTGTTGTTGTTGGCCCGAGGTATAAGGACCCCACCTCTGATGACTTGAGAGGGTCTATCCTTCAAGCTTTCAAGGTTGACTGCACTCAGAGGTTGGAGGAGTTTAAGGAGTCACGGGGACTCACAAGATGCACGGTTATGCCAAATGGTTGGACTGATCAGAAGGGTAGGAGCATTCTTAATTTCTTGGTCAGTTGCCCAAGGGGGATCTGGTTTATTAGATTTGTTGATGAATCTGCACATATCAAAGATGCATCGCTATTATGAAGCCATGGACAGGGCCAAAGAATCCATCCGTGCATATTATGAGGACAAGGGGGATGAGGAGCATGAGAGAAGATTATTGATATGGAAGGTCATTGATGAGCAATGGAACAATACACTCCATCGTCCCATTCATGCTACAAGGATCTACCTCAACCTTGCATTCTCTTACTCTTGTGGGTTTAGATTTGATGTTGAGGTTATGGATGGATTCCTAACATGTGTTCAGAGGATGGTGCTAGATCCGCAAGAATGTGCGGAGATTTCAAAAGAAATGGAGATATATAGCATGGCTCAATGACATGGTCTACGTCTCCTACAACCTTCGATTATGGGTGAGGCAGCTTCAAAAAACACCAGATGTGGATGCCATTTCATTGGATGGGATTGACACCACTACTACATGGAGGGTGGAGAGCGAGGCACCTATCATGGAATAGGACCTTGACTGGTTATATGAGGATTTGGAGGGGGGGTGGGCTAGGTGGAAGGAGAAGTGATCGAGGAGGTGGAGGATGATCTAAAGCAGGCACCTTTACATGAGGAGGTGGCTATTGGTCGTGGGAGTGCACCACCACTTTCACAGAGAATGACAACAAAGCAAGCTAGACTTGGACATAGCAGTGGCACTACTACTAGCAGAGGACGCCAAATTCTAGCTTCTTCCTCTTCTAGTGAACGTCAGAGTGTAGCTTCTCCTTCTATTAGAGAAGATCAGAGTCCGTTGCTACCCGTAGGGCCTTCTTCAACTAGAGGAAGAGCCATTACCTGAGCCATCACCTTTGCTTGTAAAAGGGGCAGAGGGAATCACTAGTTTGTTTTATTTGATTTCATTGTACAATGTAGTATGTAGATATTGGTTGACAGTTGACTCATGATAATGAGATACATTTATTATATTTTTTTATGAAATTTTGAGGCTCTAGAGTCATTACACTCGTTACTACTCAGGACATGATTTAATATTGATGTATGATATATCATTAGACATCTTATACATCATATATATTTGTTTTCTTTTCATTTTTATGTGGCAATGTGTTTATTTGATGTTGTTTCTTTAAATGTCTACAATTTGAAAAAAAAATGAATATTTTTGTATTTTTTTGAAGTTTGCCGATATTTTCCGATAGTTTCCCCGATGTTTGCGATAAGTTGTGTTCCGGACCCTAGGCGATATTTTCGCCAACACGATGCGTTTCACACTGATCTCATCCCACAGGCCTGTGTGGCTGAGATAGTCATCCACAGGGCATACATACAATACAAAAACATTGTTTTGTATTGTCTGTATGCCCTGTGGCTGGGTATCTTGGCCACACAGCCCTGTGGGCATTGTTTTGTATTGTTTGTATTCCCTATGGCTAAGTATCTCGGCCACACAAACCTATGGGATGGGATACTCAACCACAAGGCATAATAAAAACAAGAAATATTTATATCAACTTGTTTTTGTTGTGCCTTGTGGCTGAGAATCTCATCCCACAAGTCTGTGTGGCCAAGATACTCAACCACATGGCATACAAACCATAAGTGGTCGAACCAAGTTGCCCAAATTTGACAAGTTATGGGCAGACTGCACAAAGGAAGAGATCAGGATTGCAGCAAGGCAAAGACTCCATGGTCCTCAAGTCGAGGAGAATCAAGCCTTCATCACTCATGTCAAGAAAGGCAAGGGAAAAGGAAGGAAGTTTCACAAACATAAGCACCAAGCTAGGAGATCAAGTTCTTCTCCAGATCGGAAGGAAAAGAAGAAGGATCTATCACACATTCAATGCTACAAGTGTAAGAAATTTAGTCACTATGCAAGCCAGTGTTTTAGTTCAAACAAGAGGAAGCATGAAGCTTCAATAGCTGATGTGGATGATGGTTATCATCACCAGAAACAAAGAAATGAAGATCGTACAAAACACTTCTTCAGATCACCATTATCAGGTATGGTTCCCACCACTTGTGATACATGGCTTATAGACAATGTTATCAAAACCGGACCGGTCATCGAACTGGCAGAGCCCAAAATGTGAACCGGACCGGAACCGGAAAAAAACCGGTAGACAAAAAAATACATAAAATATTCATATTTTGTAAAAAAACATATATATTCATGTGCATACATATGAATTCAAATCATTAATACACAAATATGCAAAGTTGCTCATATATATAGCAAGTATAGGTGCAAATAACCAAAATATCATCGAGTGCAATACATCACTGAAGTTTCGATCCGAAATAAATCACTTAAGTACTAAACCAAAATACATCATTGAAGTTTAGAACCAAAATTTGAGTTTTGTGGGTCCCCGGACGGCTTACAACGACACTATACGGGCTGGACCGGTTCAAGCAGGTTCAAGCTGATTCAGGCTCAAAATCTAGGCCAAGCGGTTCGAGGCCCTGACCGGACCAGAAAACCCTGTAAACCACTCGGATTGGTCGGTTTTGCCTGAACCAGACCAGTTCCAATAACACTGCTTATAGATAGTGGTGCTTCTAAGCATATGACCGACTATAAAGAGAACCTTTCTGAAGTTGTTGAGAAAGAATCCCATCTCCGTGTTGTACTTGGAGATGATGCCAACTACACTGTGAAAGGGTTTGGATCTACATCTCTTCAGTTGGAATCCAATGACTTACTACATCTAAATGATGTGTTGTGTGTACCTGGTATGAAAAAAAACCGTGCCTCCATCTCCTCCTTAGAAAACAAGGGATATAGAATTACAATTGCAGATGGAAATGTGCTTGCATGGCACAAGAATTCTAGCATGAACACAACAAAAGTGATTGGTGTAAGGAAGGAAAGCTTGTTTCGTCTAAGCACTCTACCAACTTAAGCTTTAGTCCATGATTCCACTAACATCAATGAGCTATGGCACAAAACACTTGATCATCTAAAATATCAAGCTCTCCCCGCATTAAGGAACATGGTGACAGGTCTACCAATGCTTCATGTAGACCATGATGGTGTATGTAGAGGATGTGCACTTGGTAAGAATACCAAGGGTTCCTTTCCAAAAAGTGAAAGAAAATCCAAGGGAATATTGGATCTAATCCACTTTGACTTGTGAGAACCCATGACAGTTACTTCATTGGGTGGTTACAACTACTATGTAACATTTATTGATGACCACTCACGAAAGACGTGGATATACTTCCTCAAGACCAAGGAATCCAAGGAAGTATTTACCTAATTCAAGGAATTCAAAGCACAATTCGAGAATCTGTTAGGAAGAAGAATTAAGACCTTGAGATCAGACAATGGTGGAGAATATACATGTACAAAATTCAATGATTTCTGCAAGGAAAGGAAGAACCAAACAATTGTGGAGGCAGCCAAAGCCATGATACAACCCACAACAAAATGGGGTTACAGAAAGGGAGAATCGAACAATTGTGGAGGCAACCAAAGCCATGATACATGACCAGAGTTTACTGATATGCTTATGGGAAGAAGCATCCAGAACAGTTGTTTATGTACAAAACAAATGCCCTCATAAAATCTTGAAGGACATGACTTCAGAAGAAGCCTTCACAGGAGTGAAGCCAAAAGTGGGCCACCTTCGTATCTTTGGCCTCCCAGTCTACATTCATGTGCCCAAGGATAAAAGGACGAAATTAGAACCTTCAAGCAAGAAGGGAACATTCATGCATACAGTGAGCCTTCAAAGGCTTATAGAATATAAATCCCAGGATCAAGGCAAATTGAAGTCAGTAGGGATGTACCCTTCGAAGAAGAGATGGCTATACAAAAAGGAAGAGGATCTGATATGGAGATCGATGATGATGAAGAGATGAGATCCCTCTCCCTCCAGAAGTTAAGAGGGAGTCTGAAGAAAAGAATGAACCGATCGATCCCATTGATCCAGTTGAGCCAGTTGATGCTCCCACAGATATGGTAGTAAGTCGAAAAAGACCTAGATGGGCACAATAGACATTGCAGGATGCTGAGGGGCACGAATCTCCACACGGAATCCATCGGGAAAGCAAAATACCTCAGAGGTTCTCAAGTTATGTAGCATTGATGAGTCACATCATTAACTCAAAGGCTACCACGTAAGAAGAAGCATCAAGCCACCAACTTTGGATGGATGCCATGACAGAAAAGTTCCAATCTATCATGAAGAATGAAGTATGGGAGGTTGTACCGAGAGCTAAGGGGAAGTCAGTAGTGACCTACAAATGGCTTTTCAGGATTAAACACGGAGCAGATGGTAGCATGGAAAAACAGAAGGCCATATTTGTTGCCATAGGATTCTCTCAGAAAGAGGAAATTGACTATGATGAAACATTTGCTCTTATGGCTCGATATACCTCCATCAAAACCATCATTGCTATTGCTTCAACTATGGGATGGAAGCTGCATCAGATGGATGTAAAGACTACCTTCCTCAATGGCATTATCAAGAAAGAAGTTTACATTGAACAACCATAAGGGTTTATTGTCCATGAGAAAGGTTCTTGTATGTAAACTGAAAAAGGTATTATATGAACTCAAGCAAGCACCTCGTGCTTGGTATGGACGAGTAGACGAATACCTAGTAAACTTGGGATTCACCAAGAGTGATGCAGATCATAATCTTTACTACAAGATTATGGATGACGAGCCACTGATTTTGGTCTTGTATGTGGAAGACTTTCTCACAAGAAATTAGAAACTAATTGGATGGTGTAAGAAGAAGCTTGCCTCTGAATTTGAAATGAAGGACCTCAGATTGATGCATTACTTCTTGGGATTAGAAGTATGGTAGAGGCATAAGGAAATTTTCTTAAGTCAAGGAAAATACATCATTGATATTTTGAAGAGATTTGAGATGTTGGACTGCAAGTCCATGGCTACCCCGATGGATGCAAATTTCAAGAAACTGAAGGAGTCTACTTCAAATTTTGATATGATTGATCCCACCATGTATCACTAGTTGATTGGCTCTCTAATGTATCTGACAAACACTTGATATATGTTCACTGGGTTTCTGCAAAACATGTTTTGAGATACTTACGTGCAACTATGGGATATGGTTTAAGATAAGCTTCAGGATGTGATATGATATTGTAAGGATTTTTTGACTCAGATTAGGCCGTGTGTGTTGTAGATAAGAAGAATACTTCCGTATGTTGCTTCAGTTTGGGATTTGCAGTGATTTCCTGGTGTAGTAGGAAGCAAACCTCAATAGCACTTGGCACCACAGAGTCCGAGTATATGGCTTCCAGTGCAACATCTTGAGAAGCAGTATGGCTTCGAAAACTCCTTGCAGGGTCATTTGGTCAAAATCCAAGACCAACTATGATTCACTGTGATAATCAAAGTTGTATACAGATGTCAATGAATCTCGTATTTCACGATAAGACGAAGCATGTAGAGATTCGATATCACTACATTCGTGTTATGGTACAGAAAGGTGCGATCAAGTTACAGTATGTTCTGACAGATGACCAGACTGTAGATATTCTTACCAAGCCTCTTCTCAGGACAGTGTTTGAATACTTTCGCCGAAGACTTGGAGTAGAAGAAAATGCATCCCTCATGGAGAGGGAAAGTCGAGATTGATATCTTTGATGCTTTCACACTGGTGCCTCTACTTGTTCTGAATCTCAGCCAAGTATGGGAGAAATCCCATCGGCAATGTGAGACAGCCAGGTAACAGATGGCTATGTACACTAATGAACACTATATGTTCAGCTTCTCAATCTGGTGTTCTTTGGAGTATTCCCACCAATTCTTGAGATGAACTGGCAGTAGATAGTCGTGTACACAGCTGGCCTCTTCTCACCCAGGTTCTCAACCAGGTATGGCAGAAATCCCATCAGCATCTTGAGACGGGTAGGACATAGACGATCATGTGCACTAGTGATATGAACTGATAGTAGATGGTCGTGTGAAGCATGTCCAAGTTCTCAGGTAAAGAGGGACTCATAGTAGATGAGATGTTAATTGTTGTACTCTCCGATGGATGTGTCAAGTTGCAAAGATGATAGATCTACCAACGGACTGTGTGGATTGGATTTTTTATGACACCTCTTGACGAACAAAGACAGTGTTGACAATCTTCAATATGTATAAAGATGATCAAGATAGATGAGATGTACAGAACATACCCAGATGTTGATGATGACCATATCTGAAGAATACCTTCCTTGTTGAGAGGGAGTGTTGGAATTTATGCAACTTCAAAAGTTATTCTTATTGTACATGTATTGTATTTCCTTGTACCTTTTACGGGAGATTATACTGATGTAATTACTCATGTAAACCCTAGAAAGAATCAATGTAAACCCTGGGGAAAGAATCCACAAGAAAAGAATAAAATAAAATTATTTTTGTATTTCGCCAAGGTAGGTCGACCCCAGTCTAACTGTCAAGTCGGCCCCAGTAAATTTTCACTTGGAAAATCAGTATAAATAGGAGGCACTCCTCAGTATTTCATCATCTCAAAGCAAGTTGCTCCAGCAGAAAGGTGCGCTACTACAGTCCAGGAGAGTGTTTTATGGGGCTGAATCTTAGAGATATTCTCTCTCTCTCTCTCTTCTTCTCTCTATTCTCAGTTGCTATTATCTCTATATGAAGGTTTGCTAAGTTTTTCCCAATTGGGTTTCCCAAGAAAAATTATTGTGTTCTTTGTTTCTGTGCTTTGTCTTTCTTCTAGTGATCTTATTGTTTATTTGCAATTAAATTGTACTGTTATAATCTTGTAAAACTAACATGAAGAAATCTCATCCATCGTAATCAAGAATAACATGTCCTTCAAGAGGAAGGCTCGGCCCTTGTCCAAAGTCTCATGCCGATTTTTTAAATGCTTCCAAATCATTGCAGAAGTCTTCCCTGTCTAGACCTCAAGAAGAATAACATCTATCATAAACAACTTAAGCAACATTACTACTCCTCACTCATCAAACTTGTCCCGGTCTCTACCCACAACTATGGGTAGAGTATCCTTACCTAGAACAATATCAACCAAGCACCTGTAACATGCGTTGCTTCCATGAATTGTAGCTCTTGCCTAGGAACCCCAATTGGCTTCCAACATGATTTTGGTTAAAAAAACCATAAATATAAGTCACAAGTAAAGAAAAATATATCAAAACAAAGTACAATGCTGAAAATTACCTATCAGAACCCCTGAATACCGGCTCTAAACCACCGTAGCATCCACGTATCACAAATAAACATGCAGATTTCTGATAAATCTACTCAATAACAACCCAAATACACACAAAGTTTTACAAATCTGATCAAAATCATCCCTGTAAACCACAAATCCACCTTCAAATAGCTGAATAACATGCAAATCTTAAGACATTTGCTGTCAAACAGCTCAAAAACAATTAGATCTAATACAAACTAGCACTAAAACAATTAATTACTCCATAAATCTGTTGAAAAACAATAAATCAACAGTTAAAAGCATCTTGATTTGCAAATCTGGACAACAATTTAGTTAAGAACAAAGCCAATTTGCTCTTAAATCCACTGAATTGGACAAAAAATCAGAGAGATTTTACTGATTGAACTGTTAAACAGGACATACAATCCAGAATTGGGTTCAATTTTTAGTTCATAGAGTTGATTGTGGCTTGGCAACTAACAAACATAGATCCATCTTAAACCAGGATCTATCAAGCACTGAGAGGGATTCAATTTCTTGAGGTCTAAAATTTTTTATCTTAAAATTTTCACATCAAGAAAAAGTTTACACCTCAAGAAATTTGTTCCGTCTCGGTGCTTGATAGATCCGGGTTTAAGATGTATCTATGCTGATTTTAACTTTTCTATTTTATGAGCTGACATGAATTTTTTTAATTACTTTTGATTTTTTATAGTGTTACATTGCGTAACGTTACATCTCTCGGCACAAAAACCAATTCCGTACGACTGTAAAACTAAATGATGCTCGTAGATTCCATAAATTTAACGATACGATTTTATTTTGGTGACTATAGAACTTGATCCATACAATGAATGGTTGAATTATAAATTTGTACAACATATAAATGTATCGTGTGGCTACTAGCAGTGGATTCATCCTTGGCAGTTGTACGGCAGCTAGCAACTGCTATACAATTGTACAGTTGTTGTACAATCTTTCCTCAAACAAAATTCTTTTGCCTTGTGTAGCCTTGAGCTACAAAGTTCCACTTAAAAAAATTTATGTTACTCAGAAATTAAAAATAGAAACGGTCCCTGGTTTCAACAAAACCCTTTCGACTCTTTGACGTGCTATGCGAGGAATCCCACAATCCATCTTTGCCAGTAGCAGTCCCTTGTTCTTCACGCTCTCATAGACTCCATGGCTCTAGTTGAGCTCTGAAGCCACATCATGGAAATCAAACACATAAAGAAACCAAGACTAACATGTAAGAGTCATCCATATTTATTACATATATGAGAAAGCAATGCATTTTTATGAAGGGTTACAATCAAGTCAAGTCAATCCATGTTATGAATATGGGATAGACCGAGAAACACAATAAAGTAAAATAAAGCATAAAAGCGCAAAATAACATAAAGTCGAAAGTGACCTTATTAATGCCCAAGTCTAATATCTAATTGACCAATATAAACTAAATTTTACTTTAACACTATTTGAGAGAGAGCATGAAACTATACCTGATACTGCTCCATCAGATAGTGTGCAGGAAGGTCTGGATCTTCAGTTTTCTCAAACTGAAACAAACACGAACCTTTGGAGTCAATAAACTCCCCAAGTTGCTGCCAAAAATATTTCTATTCATCTATATTCCAAATATCATATTGAGGATAGCTTGCAATTTTCATAAAGTACAAGAAAGTACATTAACACTTGTTTTTTTTAACTTTTGACACTTTTGATGAGCAATTTATGTAAAGTTTCACAGTAATAGGATTATAAGTAGCAAGCGAGAGGATTTCAATGTTTTCCTTAAAAGGGTATGGCCACAAAAATTAAAATTTCAATCCTCTCCTGCATTACCTTATCCACAATGGTACTCAGCAGAGTCACACCCAGTGGCCGCATCTTTTCAAAAGGACCAGTACTGACCTATTGATGGCCACAGTTTCAACAAATGCAAGAGTTTAGCCATTACAGACATGCACAGATTTCTTTATGACTTTCTTGGCAACTTGAAGTTTCAAAGAGTTTCATTTTAAATGAATCTCCCATTAAAAAAGAGTTTGACAATTATGTTTGAAAATTAAAAAATCTTGATGAGGCAGAAAGTAACCAGAAAGAATAAAATCTGTAATTAGTAAAAGGATTTCTCATATTCTTCAAAAACCTTGTAAGCAAGAGCAACCAGCTCTGCAAGATGCAGAACAAGCCAATCACCACCACTTGTTTGTAACCCGTGGATTGTTTTTTCCTTTCTTGCTTGTGCAAGGTCATAATGAGTTGATTCTGTTCCAACAGCAATAGGTATCCGACTTAAGCACCTGGATTAGAAACATTTAGAACAAATTACAAATTATCTGAACCAAGAATCATGCTCTCTATGATTCAATTCAATTACATCAATTTGTGATAACAAAATTTGGCATACACATCATGTAAACACATCTGTAATTCATTCATTAAATAAGCTGCCAAGATGTAAATTTTCAATCTGTAATGCGCAAAACACTCCCAGCTCCTATTTCAAAATTTTCAGGATAATAAAAAGGAAACATGTAACACCAACACCATAAAGATTGTTATCGATGCATAGAAGCCTCTGAACTTCAGATATTTTTCTAATTCAATCCACTTGGATCCCTTCTGCACTTTCACATCAGAACAATTCAATAATGATCCAGGGATATACAGGGCAATGCATAAAACCACTCTTCACACATCAAAGCATTCTCATAACATATATCTATATCTATATATATATATATAGAGAGAGAGAGAGAGAGAGAGAGAGAGAGATCTTCATATCGAGATTTCCAGTCCTCATAGACTGCACATCTGAGATCTCAGATAGAAGGAAGTGAGAACCTTGGAAGGTCTTCTTAGGAGATCAGCCACTTTATTTGAGCTATCCCTCTTATATTCGATTACTGTTGATTTTTGTACCTAGGCAGATGTTCCCTAGGTGACTTTAATTTTGCCTAAAGTCACTTTAAGAGGGAAAAATGTGACCCTCATATTAAAGTCACTTAAAAGTGACTTTATGACTCTATAGTCACTTTTTGATAAATTTAAGTGGGTGAGTGATTTTATTTATGGGAAATAAATAAAAGGGATTTTCACTCTCAATCAATCTCAGCCATTGATTTGATTCTTTCTCCACCATTGGATTAAGAAACTCACCTAGGGCAAACAAAAAGCATGAGGGAGGCAAAAAGACATCACT
>LPNX011119307.1:399305-541257 GCA_001517045.1 Pseudotsuga menziesii | reverse complement strand
TTTATAAGTAGCTTCAAGCCTATGCAAAACCGGCTGAAGTGAAACTCATAAAATTGTTCATTAAACCAGCAATCAGTTAAACTCAGTTTTTCAACAATTACCAAAGGAAACTTCCAAATGTAAGAAGCCTATTTTAAATGTGGCAAGGAAAAATGGAAGGAGATGATGATCATGTGTAAGACAGAATCCTTGCCAAGGAAAAAATGCCACCATTGCTTGAATAGTGTATAATTCCTTGTCACATGTGTTGTACTTTAGCTTAGAATGGGAGGAATCGGAATAATATGTCACCGGATGCCCTCCCTGGTTAAGAACAACAAATATGACATATTGTAAAGCATTTGTCCCAATCTCAAAAGGCTAGTATAAGTCAGGAAGACAGAGCAACTTTCAACGTTTTATATACTTGTTTTATTAGGAGTCCAATGAAAAGTCTTCTCTTTGTTGTCCTAATTCTGTAAGCAAGCAATGTGGGAATATTGCAGACGAATTTACAATAGAATCTTATACCTCCTATTACAGCATGTTATTACATTGCGATTTTGGTCACATCACTTGTGAAATTTTTCACAAGTGTCACTGTGTCATGCTTGCAGGATTTCATTGCTAGACAATTGGACTCACAGGTGGTACCATTGTTTCCTCACTTGGAAATTGTGCTTATTCATGGTTAACTGGAGACCAGCTAGGAAGTGTGGGGGTAGTGTGTTTTCATGTCTTCATAGTGTTAATTGGTGCGTTTGGTTTGCCTAACGAGTAAACATGATCTTAAAATGATGGACTCCCTCAAATTCAGGATTAAAAGGATGATTAACTAAGGTATTGATGCAATTAAATAACACTTAATTGATTAAAGGAATGGGAACCCATCAACTTAGGGTCTACCTCAGTTTTGAAATGTTAATAATTGTACTTTTGAAGTAATGGGTTGATTAACATGTCTTACCTTGGGTATTATGGATTAATTAAAGTGTCTTACCTTGGGGTTTTTAAGGTTTAGTGTGGTTAATTAAGGTAAATCAAGGAGAACTTTATCACACTAAATAACAAAAGTACCAAAGTTTTGCACTTTAGATTAGTTAATAAATCACTTAAGAGGGGCGTGCTAGGCACAATGGTCTCTCATGCATATTAATTTGCAATGTTCCCCCAAGTTTCCGGGACGGGGGGAGTGGGAGCGGGGAAATGCGCATTCGAGACGCGTGGAGACCGCCCCCAAATTTAGGGATATTCGGGGGGGTCGTGGGGACGTCTCTAAAATTATAAAAATAAAATAAAATATCAAAAATAATAATTCATTTGATGTATATTAATGATTGTGCAATGTAAATACTAAATATATCAGTTTATTTTCTAAGTAGTACCAAGTAGGAATTGTAAAATGTGAAAATAATGGGAAAACATTAACAAAAAATTCCCAGGGGCATGGTTGGGGAGGGAAAGTTTCGCCTAGGAGTCCCCAAGTCCCCGGGACGCAGGAAACGTGGAAACGCATCCCCGACCCTGCGGGACACGTCCCCGTGGAACACTATTAATTTGTAATATCCCAAACTGATATTTTATGATGATGTGTTGGTTTGTTGATGTAGTAATGGTTTGTTTCAAGGTTTGTGGTACATTGTATTTAATAAGAGGTTTGCATGTACAAGAACAATAATGCATGCTATTTGCATGAACCCCAGTAACAAGTAATTTTAAATAAATAATGTAAACAAGCTCAAAGATCAAGCATGAACATACCAATGGTTTATGCTTGGGTAGTGGATCAATATGATGAAGACATGCACGTCATGTACCTAGTGTAGCTCAGAAAACGTAATGAGGGCTTCAATGCAATTTGCCCATGCAAAGATATGCGCCCTCCTTTGTCTTCAAATCACTTGCAATTGCCTTCGGAAGATGATGTGGGAGCCCGTACTTCGCAATAAGGCTAATAATGACCCTCTTGGAAGATTGGAAGAGACATGCAGACCAAATAGCAGCTATAGGTCAAGATATGATTGTCACTCTTTTTGTCCAATTCGTCCATGCAAGAAAGACGTGTTCCTATAATGGAAAATTAATACTACTAGCTCTAGAATGATAGTAAAGTGATCAATAAGCAGTAGTATGAATAATAATGGATCTCTGAAGGGTTTGGCTTGAGATTCGATCTTTAAAATAACTGGAGAATTCGCCCCACATGCATTTGTTGGAAACCCTTGCGCCCTCCTGATATAATAACCCTTGCGCCTTTGATAGAATGTTGCCTCAATAAATGAGATGTAACTGTGAAGTGCTATGTAGATCTAGATGGCCTATCTTCGGAAGTGACTAGGGCAGATAGATTTCGCTGCCTAAATACAGTTGTTAGCTAAGGACTGTGCCCTGAACCCCAACTTTGTTCTCAAAGCTCTTCAACATGTTTCTCAAAAGTGAGTAATAACCTGTTTCTCAACTATAGTGTAAACTAGATACCATCACAAGAGGCCTCCTGAAAGCATCCTCTAGCAACCACTACACTGCCAGTCACTGTAATCTCGGGGTCCCAAATCAATCTGAGAATGACAGAGAACTTACAACATCCATCGCTACCCTGCATAGTATCGACACAAGGAGCATCTTGTAGACTCCCAAGTAATCCATTCAGTAAACACTGTATCCCTCCCTCATAAGGTCTCCCACTTGGATCTCAATGCCAACTTGGGCATCTTTCATCCCAAATATCTAACGGCTCTTGTTGTATTGTACCCCTGGCTAGGAATGTCTTTCCACGAATCGACCACTCATTAGACACCAACTATTAATCTCTCTCAACCCTGAAAAGGACCTTGTCCATAAGCACCAACACGAGGAATAATCCTACCAAACTGACACTCTGCCCTTCTAATTTCAACTAGAATGCTCATTAACTGCCACCCAATCTCTCGATCTTGGTCAACCTGTAATACCATCAGGTAGACTTCCCTCCATTATGCAAATGTGGACTCAAAGTACTGCAAACCTTGTCTATGTACTCTTCAAGAGGATTGTTTTGAAATGCAATAGTAGGCTTCTTCGGCTGCCCCATCAAGGAGTCTAACTGCTCTTCAATACTGGAAAGCTTGGAAATTGACTTGGCACATACTACTCGAAAAACTGTAAGTTCAACATCTTGACGTAATATGACATCCCTGAGTATCTTGGTCCTCACCTTCATTGCTAGAATGCCTTCTTTAAGATGTTCAATCTTCTTTCAATGGCTATCATTTGGGAGTCTTGTAGCCCCAATGGATGTCTTCATATCTGCTTGTATTTTATTGATGGTTGCACTGCCCTACTGTGACCATCCATCCTACAAGTTGACCACATGGTCATCGTCTGTAACATTCATCCAACCATCCATCTCTAAAATATGCTTTGCCTCATGCTTGTATAAACTCTCCCTAACCTCCATGTGTGATTTCCCACTATCTCAACTTCTAAGCACACTGCCATGTACCTCATGTTCATTTTTCACCACTTCCCCAACTATGCTTTTAAGGAGATCCTCATCCAACTTGATGGTGTAATAGTCTTGAAAGGACAATGTTGCACATACCTCATCACCCAAGGCTAGATATTCCTGATATCGAGGCAAGTGTTGAAGTGTTGCTAACCTCTGCAAATTATTAGCCAAGATCCTTCTCATTGTCTTCATGTTCTCACAGGCTAGCAAGAAACCTGTGCTCCAGCATGCTAAGTCACATGGTTCGAATTCGAATTCGAGTTCAAGAACCATTTGATTCGGTTCGAATTTTTGGATGAGGTTCATTTAAGATTCGTCTTGAGATTCGAATATATATATAATAAAATTGTTAATAAAATATGCTATTGAAATAAATTTTAACCTATAAAATTAAATATATTATGCAGCATGCTTAAATAGTTTAAAAAATAAACAATAAAACTGAAATTCCCGGGATTTTTTTGATTTTTTATTAAATTCACCTTTACATTCGAATTCAATAAAATTCGAATTCGATAAAATTCGTTTTTAAAATTCGACGAATTTAATTTGAATTTTTTTTCCCTTGAAATTCGGCGAATTTCGAACCTCAAGGTTCAAATTCACCGAATCCTGTGACTTAGCCAGCATGTAATTCACCAAAATCATTGTCATGCATCAACATGCACCTTTAATCATTTTACTATGTGCCCACAACTGTCAAGGATCGTGCTTGGATGCCACTGTAATATCACAAACTGATATTTTGTGATGATGTGTTGGTTTGTTGATGCAGTAATGGTTTGTTTCAGGGTTTGTGTTAGTTTGTGTTAAATAAGAGGTTTGCATGTACAAGAACAATAATGCATGCTATTTGCATGAACCCCAATAATAAGTCATTTTAAATAAATAATATAAACAAGCTCAAAGATCAAGCATGGACATACCAATGGCTTATACTTGGGTAGTGGATCAATATGAAGACATGCATGCCATGCACCCAGTGTAGCTTAGAAAATGTGATGGCTTCTTCAATGCAATTTTCCCATGCAAAGATATGCGCCCTCCTTTGTCTTCAAATCACTTGCAATTGCATTCGAAAGATGATGTGGGAGCTCGTACTCAACAATAAGGCTAATAATGACCCTCTAGTAGGAACGGAAGAGACATGCAGACTAAATAGTAGTTGTAGGTCAAGATATGATTGTCACTCTCTTTGTACAATTCGCCCATGCAAGAAAGATGTCTTCCTCTAATGGAAAATCAATATTGTTGGCTCCAGAATGATAGTAATGTGATCAATAAGCAGTAGTATGAATAATAATGGATCTCTGAAGGGTTTGGCTTGAGATTTGATCTTCAGAATAGCCGAAGGATTTGCCTCCAGTGGATTTGCTGGAAACCCTTGCACCCTCCTAATATAATAACCCTTTCACCTTTCATAGAATGTTGTGTCACTGAATGAGGTGTAATTGTGAAATGTTATGATAGATCTAGATGATCTATCCCCGAAAGGGGCTAGGGAAGATAGATTTTGCTGCCAAAATACACTTGTTAGTTAAGGATTGTGCCCTCAACCCCAACTTCGCTCTCAAATCTCTTGAACCTGTTTCTTAAAAGTGAATAATAACATATACATTCATAAGAATATGATTTGCCTCCTTTTATTGAGTTCAGATTGCATGCATGCAACTTTAATGACGCATGTCACATGCAATTTGACTTATTGCCCGCATGTCATGCATGTTAGTTAATACTTGCTCTGGTAGCCCTCTTCATCTACTGATGACTTAATATCATTGCTTAATGTATTCTTTATTCCAAGCGGCATTAGTCCCTAGCTTGTCAAAAAACAGAACATTACATAATTGAAGATTATTTCAGGAAGATTTAAGATTGAGGGGCTCCTACATGGAATTCCCTATGCGATATGAAAACTTCTCACACATAAGGCTCTATCATGCTTAATTTATCAAAACCTTTTGGAGCTCTAGCTAATGGAGGAGTTAAATGGGGGATTTGATAGATCATTGACTTGGTTTGACAGGGGTTGTGCACAAATGGAGACCAAATGCTCTAACACCCTATATTCTTTTGTTGTGTTCACACTTGAAGAGTGTTCACCACATGCCAAGCTTTTAGATGCCATGGAACACTCTCCTAGAAATTGAAGAAAAGTTCATTTAAAATCATTTTCATAAGGGGTGCACTCCTTCAAGCATTCTACGGGTCAAAGGTAGGCAACACGTGTGGAGTTAGTTGACCATGAAGGGGTTGCACATTTTTCAAAGGGTTAGTTAGATGCACACATGGAAGATTCTCTCTTGATGGGCGCACTTCTATTTTTGGTCAAGTTAGTTAAAGAAGGTGCTTGTTTCAAGGAACCTTATCGTCTTGAAAGATTATTTTACTCCTTGGTCAAAGTGTCCTACCCATGGCACATCTATCAAAGCTTGTTAGACACCTTTATCCACTAACACATGCAAAGTTTGTTGCATTCATGGAGGGCACACCATTTGATGGCGGTTCACACATGGCAGATTCTAGAGGGTGAATTACTGAAGCAACAAGATCAAGCCCTGGACACACATTCATTCACCTTGGCAAGTGTGGCATCCTTGTTCCTATTTCTAATTTTGCTAATGGATTACATAATAACCTAGAACTTGTTAATTAAGGCTTCTTACCACCCAGTTTGCATAGGATGTTCAGGAGATGGAAGAATTCATCCATCCAGGGCATTTTTAGTCCCCCATCCACATTAGGCATCCTTTCTTCCTAGTTACATGTCCTCTTGCACTTCGTTTGTCATGGTCAAAGGAATTTGTTTGTAAAATTTGGGCATCCATTATGTGTAAAAGGGCTAGCTCGAGTGAGTCACCCATGTTATGACAACTTTGGAGTGTTTTTTTTACCTAGATGAACTTAGATCCTAGTGATCGAGGTTCATCCTGGTTTTTTCACTCACAGCTCCAAAGCCAAATTGTGTTATAACAAAAGTGCCTTAGGTTGGTGTCTAAGTCCTTATGGTTCAATGTCAAAATTAGTCAGTCACCATGGTCCTACCAACATGCATGACCTATTAGGTTACTGTTATCACATACATTGTAGTTGGCCTACCATGATGCAACAACCAGATATTTTCTCTATTTCCTAGCCAGTGAAACAAATGGGGATACAACATGGATCATTTTGTTGAGTATTGATATAGCCAAATCTTATTCCAACAAATGTAGAGCATTCCCTTGCCATGACTAAGTTTTCTCTAGTCCATTGAGATGACCTTAGTGGTGACATAGTTTATTCGGGCAAACCAATAGAGATGGTACACAATTGATAGATTGGCATTGTAGGCAAAGACAAGTATATGGTTGAGGAGTCATACAGGTGGTATTTGGATTTATGATTGTCTCTATTGTTTATTTTTCATAACTTTGACTTGGCATTGATTAGCTCACCGTGGTACTAATTTTCTTGGATGACTTATATTGTGAGTGGTTACAGATTCTTTTGTGTAAGGCCTTATATATGCTCCTCTCAAACACACTTATGATATCTTGCTAGGTTGTCATCATTTTTCACTATCTCCACCCATCGGTATCTTCCATATTGACATTTACCTTGACTTGAACTTTGACATGTGAGATTGAAGACACCTTATTTTCTCACTTAGCTTATGAGGACATTCCCCATGTTGTTTTGTGTCTCTACTCTGATTTATGTCACAAAACTTGTCGAAGCCTTGATCCTTTTGGGCCAAGAGAACTCACTGGTGTTGGTTCCTGAGCTTAGGTGAGTTGGGTTTTGATGCCTTGGCCTCTCTTGTCAGTTGCCCCCGATGTTTGGTCTTAACTGTGGATATTACCCCTAGTTGCCCAAAGAGTTGTCAACTAAAACTTGAAGCATTTTGTCTACCATCATTACATGCTTTATATATTATATTCTATATCTTGAAGAAATGCAAGCCCATTAAATAAATATGCAAACTGTCTTTAGACACACCTTAAAAGGGCTATGAAATGAAATTGTGAAAGGCCTAAAAAGCAATGTTCCCCCAAGTTTCTGGGACGAGGGGACGTGGGAGTGGGGAAACGCACATTCGGGACACGTGGAGACCACCCCCAAATTTAGGGATATTCGGGGGGGACGTGGGAGTGGGGAAACGCACATTCGGGACGCGTGGAGACCACCCCCAAATTTAGGGATATTCGGGGGGGACGTGGGGACGTCTCTAAAATTATAAAAATAAAATAAAATATCAAAAATAATAATTCATTTGATTTATATTAATGATTGTGCAATGTAAATACTAAATATATCAGTTTATTTTCTAAGTAGTAACAAGTAGGAATTGTAAAATGTGAAAATAATGGGAAAACATTAAAAAAAAAATCCCAGGGGCATGGTTGGGGAGGGAAAGTTTCGCCCAGGAGTCCCCAAGTCCCCGGGACGCAGGAAACATGGAAACGCGTCCCTGACCCTACGGGACGCGTCCCCGTGGAACACTGTTAAAAAGTAGTAGGTAAATAAATGCTAAATCTAAAACTGGTGGCCATTGTTGAAAAGTGTAATGATTAATTCCTCATGGAGCCTACGGGTTGGGATGTGAGATGGAGTAAGGGACAACTAATTCTAAGTGTCCCCTAGGATCTCTTCACTACAGTTTCTTGCGTACTCAATGCAAGTGTCCTAAGAAAGAGCCTCACGAAGCTTGATTTTAGTTTGGATGTGAGTGGTAGACATATGTTAAAGTTGAATGGACATTTTTCAAATCAACTCATCCATGTGTGAGACACTCCCATTCTCTATTGTCCTTCGTTCATCATGAATTCAAGTGGATACCTTAGTTGCTTAAGTCTGAAAGATCACTAGGTTAAAGTTATCAAGGCATTCCCTTTACCTTTTAGCGTCAGTTTTATCACCTCACCCATCATAGTTGATTGCCTAAGTTTTGTAAGAGAGCGTACTTAAGGGGTTTTGTAAAAGAATAAATGGTTACTCCGATTTAAGTCTGATACATGCTTATATTTTTGTACCATTTTGATGCTATAAATGTTTAAGTATGCCTACTAACATAACCATATGAACTTCATATTTCCATTATGTACTCAGGATCATCCAGATTATTGCTCCACCTTCAATTTGGGTACTTTTGACAAGGTCAACCTAGTGGACTAAGTCAAACATGGTTCCCAAAGCAGTGACTACAAAAATCAACATTGGTTATATTTGCTCGATACATGCCTAGGAGCAATACCACAGTCTCAGTTTTCAACGTATGGCCACATTAATCGAGCTCCAGAGTTTATTATTATTATTTTTATTCTGGCCATTATTTTTGTGATGAAACGGTGATATTTTTGGTTCTCCTAGGCATTTCAGTGGATCAGTGCGTATGAGTCGTCACGAGTACCATTATACTAGGTCTACGTATTTGTTTTTACAGTTAGTTTGTCCCAATATGCATCTGGCAGAGAGTTATACTTATGAGCATTTTATTTGTTCAGGGAGTTTGTACCTACAAAAAAATGAACTATGAAATTGCTCAAGAAAATCGATTTGGCTGGGGAAGTCAAGGAAATGGCTTGGAAATTATTTTTGATGATGTATGATGGCTTTCCAGATCATTTTGCATCAGTTTCATGCAGCTTGGGGGCCTAGATTATTTTTTTGGCTTGTTTAGGGAGGACATCCCACATGGGGTAAAATTGATTAGAATTGTTAAAATAAAAGTGTGTAAATCAGCTTGTATCTTTAAAAATAAGGGGGGACCCCCTAATGATCCCCCCATGTCCCCTAAGTGTTAAACTTGCAAAAAGAATGATTTATCATGTTATTAAAATAGATTTTATGAGGTCATTCGCCCCCCTTAATTGTATTGATCCTTGTAAAAATAAAAGATGGAATCTCCACCGTTAATGATGTTTTAATTTCAATCATTAGAGGTAAAAGTATGATAGGGCTTATGTCTCTCAAAATCTATATAAAGAAGAGACACCCCTCAATGTATCCCATCAAGAATTTGGCTCTTTACTGGAAATAATAATAGAAGATCTTTTGGCTTACTTGCGAAATCTCAGAGGAGTTCGTGACTCGTGTTTCTGTGTCTCTTTGGGCACTGGATGTTTATCTTTTATTTTCTCAGCATATTTTTGGTGTGATCTTATTTTTGCAGGAGAGCACACTTGGTAGAGAGCGATTTAGAGGGGTGTCTCTCTTTCTCTCTTTCTGGGACGTTTCAAGGGGGTTTTCTTATCGATTTTGCTTTGCATTCGATTCATATTTCTTTCTTGATCCTCTTTGCAAACATTCTTCTCTTCTTATATTTGAATCAAGCATGATTTTGGTTTTACTTAGTGTTTGTTTGTATTTGGCAAGAGGGGCGCACTAAGCAATCCAGATCTTCAACCAAGGATAAAAATAAGCTTCCAAGTTGACAATGTTGGACAAAGGGAAACATCTCATGGCATCTCCCATTCCTTGGTAAGTTAAAGTTCTTCCATCTTTTATTTTTCAATAAATTCTTTCTTGGGCATAAACAAAATAATTAAAAACCTCATTTTGTAAATCTGTAGGTCCTGATTTGCAGCTGCAAAAGAAACTTTAAACTCACCTTACAAATAACTCAAAACCCTTAAATCTAGATTTTCATGACCATCGGACTCCATTTTCCCATCCAAAACACTGGTCTTGTCTCTAGAGAAGGGACGCCTTCCTCGAAGAACTGGGTAACTTTCATTCCGTAAACTGGGATTTGCTAGAATCACTCTTATTTGTCTAATCTTGCATCTAGAAAATAATCCTTGTGTCCAATTTTACTAAATTTCACCTAGTTACCCTTAGATCTGATTTTCATGCTTAAAACCCTAGGGTAATTTAGGGATTTCTATGTGGACACTCATTTCCTCTTAGTAACTATTCAGATCTTTAACTAACCATATTACTAAGAGATTTATTCAAGATCCCTACGATTGTTCACTTTTCTTTACATTTTATAGGGTCATCTTGGTTATAGGGACGCCCCCTAGGCTTGGTTATTCACCTAGCCTAAAGTGTCGATAGCTTTGGTCGATGTGACAACTGATTATTTCAGAGGTCTTAGCTTTTGTAGGTCACAACTTTAGTTGCCTTTCCCCTCTACCATCTTGGATGGGATCACTTTTTGGGGAAACTGCAAGAATTGTGATAACAGTTACTTGAGGGAAAAATTTGGCAATTAACTATGTAAAAAGGTGATAAGGGTGTAAAAAATTGAAAAAAAAAACATTTGGGGCACCTTCTCCCCTCAAGCGGGGGTGCATGCAAGTGTCTTTCCTCATCCAGGGGAGCAATGTGGCGCCCTCTCATCATACATGCAGCATTGGGATCCCCTCCCAAACGTGGCGCCCATCCTCATGAGTTAACTCCGAGTGGTGGCATTGGCTCTGAATGTTTGCATGTCAATCTCCACCAAATAGGGCCCCCTCCCTTAATTGTGGGATCCTACTCTAGAGATGGTGTATTATCTCCTTAATTGCATGAGATCCTCTCTAGATGGCGCATTTCTCTTGCATGTGGATGCATGTCTCTTGATTTGATTCATATCTCCTCCTAGAGGTGGCGCTTGGTGGCACAATTCACTCACCACTTGCATGAGTTCTCCTCTAGGTGGC
Source organism: Pseudotsuga menziesii (assembly GCA_001517045.1). NCBI lineage: Eukaryota > Viridiplantae > Streptophyta > Pinopsida > Pinales > Pinaceae > Pseudotsuga > Pseudotsuga menziesii. The sequence continues at coordinate 530,160 of LPNX011119307.1, read as the reverse complement.
ACATTAGGGTTTTGGAGCTCTCAATTAGGGTTTTGGTAAGCCCCTCCATGTCTCACACTCTCCTCTCTGCGTGCAAGAGGTCAAGGGAGGCGCATCCTCTCCTCTTTGCCCTATTTAAAGAGGCCTCTCCTCTCTCTTATGTTCATGGTTGTTGGTCTGAGTATGGTTGTAATCCTTCTATGGGAGATTTTTGGTAATAAGAAGGAATACCTCAGAGATCATGTGTGGATCTACTTCTCATCTACATGGCTTGTTCTTGCACATTGTTTCAACTTGGAGATAACATTTATCATTTTGCTTTGCTATATTCTCTTCTTCTTCTCATTGGTCATTGAAAGGGCACTAATGCCCCTTTGGATAAGAAATATATTAACATGGATCTATTGTTAATCTATTTTGAAGGTTATTCCTTTTAGCATATTTCCCTTAAAAGGATTGTGCTATAATAATGCCCTCTTTGTAGATTGCACTATGAAGAAAAAAGGACAAGGAGATCTAATCTCCATTTGTATTTTTTATCTTGTTACACGTTACTCCTCTTATCAAGAAGGATAAAGTTAGCCTACAACAACCTTCTTCTTTCGATTACCTTTCAAAGCAAGGCCCTCGAAGTAGATCTTCATCAACTCCATTGTTCACCTTCTTGCCACTAATCTCTTTCTCAAAACTAAACTAAAATACCCAAGGCACTAACCCTAGAAGGACTCCTACAATGGACGTACTTCTATGAACCAAGGTGACTAAAGGCTGAAAAATGACCTAGCCAAGACAAAATGCAGCTATAATGGCTACCATTCAATCCATGAACATGCATCATTCATAAACATTTAACAAAGAGAGAACAAGAAAAGCCTCTAGATACCTCCTTGTGCAAGAGTTTAGCCAACAAATCAACGCATCACCTTTAGTAAGAGCATAGAACCATAGAACTTCAAGAAATTGTCACCAAACAAAGAAAACATCTTCCTCAAGAGGTTGGCATCACTTCCAAAGAGCCCTAGTTGGGTAGAATAAATGCACAATGTTTTATCCCCCTTGTCTTATGTTCAAATGAAGTGAGAAGAGGTTTATTTATAACCTCTCACACTCACTTTACAAAAATATCCAGGCTGACATGCCTTTAAAATGTCAATTTGAAATTATAAAATATCAACTTAAAATTATAACAAAAATAATATAAAATAATTAAAAAATGGCCTAACGTAGGATTTATAGTAGGCTTATAATATGCTACCTGGGGTTTTTCCCCAAGGTGCCTAAAATTGCTAAAATAAGCAAATCACTCCAAACGAAAGGCTGGAGTCAGATGGAGGGAGGGCATCATGCCCCATCTAACCTCGAAAATGCTATAAATCCCTCAATGCCCCCCTCAAAGAAACGGTGCGTCTTGGGAGTAAAGATGGCGTCCTCTGACGAAGGAGCCCAAGGAGAGAGAGAGCGCCAACCAACTGAACGGCCAGGAGGGTGTCTGAGGTGGCTGTGAAGGAGACCAAGGTCTCGTAGCTGAAGCGAAGTCCACCAGTGCAAGGAAACAAGGTGTGGGGTCATGTGACCTAGTGATCAACCCCTAGGAGTCTCAGACACCAACCCTACGGTTAAAAACCCCAACAAAGGGCAGTCAGTAGTGCCATTAAGCAATAGTACTCCTAAACGAAGGACCAAAGGGCCCGACCATGACCACCATCATTGAATAACACCCCTCCTAGTAAAAAAAATGGCCTTTGTCTCCTTGGCGCACATCTAAAGGTGTGTTGGGTACAGGTGCAGCGTAACCTGCACCTTGTTTTCATTTCTTCCACTCATCTGCATCTTCCATTCTGAGATTTACCTCGGACTTGGACTTTGAATTTTGGGATTGAAGACCTTTCCCCCCACTTGGACCCCATGTTGTATTGTGTCTCTGGCTCTGGAGTGTGTGACCTGATTCCTTCCCTTCTGCTTGTATGATGCCTTGTGGAATGGATGTGCGACCTGTGTCCCTGGATTGTTTCTTTTAGTCTTCGAAGAAGGTTACCCCTTCAATCATTACAAACATCAGCGTGAGAAATGCAAGCCAAAAGGCTATTGAAATGAAATGCAAAAGCCCCTAATGAAAATTGCAACAATGATGTTTTTAAACACATATAAAGGGCTACAAATGAAATTAAAGGGCAATTAAAATTAGTGGATAAATAAATGCTAAACCTAAAAACTGTTGGCAATGTTTGTAATGATCAATTCCTCACGGAACCCATGGGTTTTGATGTGAGATGCAGTAAGGGACAACTAATTCTAAGTATCCCCTAGAATCTCTTACACTGCAGTTTCTTGTGTACTCAATGCAAGGGTCCTAGAAAAGATCCTCACAAAGCTTGATTCAAGCTTGGATGTGAGCCAAAGGAAACCTTGTTAGAGTCTACTTGAAGCCTTCTAAGCACTCTACCCACATGTAAGACACCTCCATTCCCTATTGTTTTCTATCCTTCATATGTACGAGTGGATTCTAGTTTCCCTAGTCTAAAAAGATCATTGTGTCAAAGTTAACAAGTCTCTCCTCTCATCTTAAGCCTTGATTTACTCACCTCACCCATCATAGCAAATTGTTAAGTCTGTAAGTGAGCATATATAGGGGGCTTTATAAAGGCTTTAATGGTTACTCTAACCCAAGTCATGTGTTTATTTGTGATACTGTACCACTGTTGTGCTATGCATGTTTTAAGTTTTGCTATTAACATAATCATTTGAGCTTTATTCACCCATGATGCACACAAAGATATTCAGATTATTGGTCATCCTTCATTTTGAGAATTTTGACTTGGTCAAACCCAGTTTGACCTGGTCAACACAATTACCGAGGCAATTTCACTACAAGGTACGAGATTGAATACTTGCCATCCGAATATGTCTAGATTATCATTTCCAAGCTCAGTTGGTGCTTATTGGCCAGTATACAGAGATATCATGGTTATTATTATTATTATTTTGGTCATATTTTTATTATTGGACATGGTATTGTCTTCCAGATGAATATTCAAATGGACATATGTCGTATTTGTAGTCATCAATAGTAATTTTGAGGTCTCTAGATTACTTGTTACACTCAGACTATGTTTTCGAGCAAAGGAAAAGGGAAGAATGGCACTTCTATTCTATAGCAGTGATTATCAGGCGTTTTATTCATTAAAAAAATGACCATGGCTACTCCAAAAAAATCAAATTGGCTAAGGTTGGCTAGGGAATAGCTTGGGGATGTTATATTATGATGATACAAGGCCTTCCACACATGTTTCATTTCGTGTACCTTGTAGAGGAGCATCTTTCATGTTTTATCTTGGTCCCAAGGGGTATGTCTCCTTGAGGGGGCACACTTGTCCTTGGTCTTTGATGTACAACTGTAATGTTCCATTATTAATAAATAGGAGATTGACTAGGGAGTAACGAAACATGGAGAAGAATACATTAATACAACATTATTAGATCATCAATAGATTGTAGAAGGCCATTGGAGTAGATATCAACAAGTAGGCAGAGCATGTCGACCTTATTTCATATTGCATAAGTCAATGAGCAATTAGAATTGCATGCATGAAAAAGTAAAGTCATGCAAACCCTAAAAGTTACATGCAAGCCCTAAAAGCTATATAAGAAGATAAATCGAGACAAAAAGGAATCATTGTTATTATTCATCATTGAGATTTGGCTTGGAGAGCTCTAAGAGCTATTTAGGGTTGAGAGTGAATTCCTTAGCCAACAATTGGGTTCGGTGGCGAAATCTATCCACCCCAGTTAATTCAAGAGGGTAGATCATCCAAATCTATTGCCGTGCTTCAAAGAAGACAAAGATCGTTAAGTTTTAGGTCAGGGTTTGATTTTATTGGTAGTTGGGTGCATTCATTGTTTGTTGGGAAGCAATTCTCTGTACTGACAAAAGACGCATTCATCAAGCATTAAGGACAGCGAACCAGTTCATCTAGTTTGGAGCAGCAATCCTCTTCCAACTGCTGCTTGGTTATTTATTGAAGTCGTGGAAATTATTATTCATGAAGGAAGGGTGCATTCGTTAGAGTCTTATTGTTGACTAAGCAAGGGTGTATTAATTGTTTATTGGGACAGATTTCTTCTTTACCAAGCAAAGGCAAGTTCTTCAAATTGTTGGAGCAGACACTACCCTCTTTACTGCTGCGTATTTCTTTTTGAGGTTGTGATCATTGTGGACTACTATATTCAAGAGAGAGAGGGCTGAGATCTATCCTTAAGAGGCAGGGTTCCATTCTCATCAATACAATCCACTCTTATGCAAGCTATTATTGTTCGACAAGGCCAACATCATCGACCAACAAGATGTATTCAGCAGCTGTAGCTTACAGCTCTGGGGAGAGCCCACGATTACTTGCATGAAGGATATTTGATGACAGAGAGGGGACGCTTTCATAGTCCATAAGCTGTCGTCACCACAGATGGTGTGAACCATCAATCCAGGCAAATAATTATTTGCATAATGGGGACATTCTTAGGCATTCGTTATTTTCAGAATTTGGGCATCAATTTGATCACGAAAAACAGTTGTACAGTCATCCACAATTTAACTCTGTTAAGGCTCAAAAGACTACCATCTCAGTTATTGTTGTCCAAGGTACTTCCCAGATCATATCTGATAATTTCATAAATTTACATTATTTCTACGTTGTTGTTATTTATGGATATATATTGCAATTATTATGAATCTCTGGGTTAAGTCTGATATTGGATATAAATAGAGATCATTACTAAGTATACATAGCAGCAAGTTTAGTATGATAAGGAACCCTAAATTGTATTGTGAAAGTTCCTAATAATAAACTCTATTCAAGCATTACATCCTCATTTACAAACAAAACAGAGGTTAAGGAATGTATTGATTAGAGAAGTGTCAAGAGTCATCAACCAAAACACAAGATAAGATAAGATAAGATAATTTTATTAATGTCCACTAATGACCACAAAGTAGGTCAACAGGACTGTCGGCTACAATGATATTTGTGCATGTGAGAGGATCAAACAATCTCCCTTAAAGGAAATGCAATACAAGAATTAAAATAGAAAGAAAAAAAAGTGTACAAGGCGAACTGGGTTGTAGCATGGGAGAGCTCTTGCCCCAGTTCCAACACTGTAACATTGCACAGGGACGAAGAAGCTCAGGTGGACAGGATCCGGGAGCCAAAACGACCGCGGAAGGTCTAATACTCCTAACATCCGAGGTTGAACGAGGAAAACTGAGGGAAGTGCAATAGTGTCTGCTGCCCCGAATGGGAGCTGGTAGGCGCGAGGCATCCTCTGGAGTGATGTCGGTGAGGTCCAGAGGGTCTTGAGTGCCTCTTGGAGGGAGGCCTAGTACGAAGCTACTGTTGAGATCTTGTGGGTCGAGAACCATCAACCTTTGTTGATCTGGGAACTGGATCGATATCGAGGTCAGTAGATCTCTTGGTGCCCCTGGAAAGTGGTAGCACACTGAAGAACGTCGTGATCCGATGTGTGGTATCTGGTCTGGAGGGAGGCTAGAAGACCTACACTCTAAGCCTGAGATCCTCCTGAATATAAAGTGCTAGACATCTCTGTTCCATGTATCTGAAGAAGGCGGCTAGAGTTTGAGGCCCCCTAAAGAAGCAATTGCAACGTCCTATGATCTCGTAGTAAACAGGACATCTGAAGATAAAATCTGACTTGGTTTCCACTTCCTGAAGATGACATAGATGGCAAATCTTATCTGATCTATCAATCTGGTGGTCTGTCTCTACCCGGAGTCTATGGGTTCCTACTCTGAACTGTCCGAGAGGGTTCCGAAGAGCATGCATCCAATGGCGAAACGTGTACTGGGGTCGGACAATGAGCTCATCTCTAATCTCCAAGAAGTGTTCAGCATAAAAGGCCTTCTTTGGACACAATCCTCTCAAAGGATTGACCTAAGTAACCTGGACGAACTGCTTGTAAACATACTCTCTGAAGATCTTATTTAACTCCTGTCGGGTAGGTAGAAGGTGACCGGGGGCATCCAGGGAGTACTGAAACGAGGGGAGATGATCTAACTAGATCCCCACTGAAGCAAGAAGACTCAAGACACCTGTGAGCCAACACTTGGCTCTACCTGAATGGGTAGTGCAGGTGATGGTCATAGCAGAGCAATAAGCTAGATAAGGGTATTTGTCCCGACCTTTTAATGCGTCGACTAGCCCCCAGATCCGATGCAGGAAGGAAACCAATCTGAAAACCGTCTCGAGAGGGAAGGGCTGGACTCCAAACTCAGCTAGGATGATGTGCTGCGGCACTATCTACTTACATCTGATGATACGCCAAAGAAGAAGGATCTGGAGTCTTTGAGCTGAGGCGCAATCCGACTTGAGCAGAGAGGGTCCCCAAATTTCTGATCCATATAAAACAGTGGGATGGATGAAGGTATTTAGCAAGACCATCTTGGATGAGATACCTTGGAAGTGGTGACGAAAACACTGTCTCTCAAGAAGGGCTAGGGACCTGTACCTCTTGTTAATTCGAGGCTGGAGAGCTGGTCGTAGATTGAAGCGAGGACCAGAAAATTGCACTCCCAAATAGGTATAAGAACAATCACAATAATCTATACTAGATCCAGTTGGGATATTACAACCACCATGTTATATCTTATGTTATGAGGGAGCCTAGGGTGATTTATGTCCCTAAGGCACCCCTTTCCATGCATTCAACATTGTTATATCCTACTCATGTATAATTTTCTATGTTGCCAGGGTACCTGTACCCAGGGGTAGGGTACACGTACCCGTACCGGGTACTTGGGTACTCGTAGGGTACATTTCGTGCCATACCCTGTCGTACCCCATATTGGGTCCACGTACCCGAGACTCCGTTATAAAAAAAGGGGTACTTATAGGCGAAATGGTACATTGTACCCCGTGTTTGGGTACTTTGTACCCCATGTTTGGGTACTCCAGGGGTACGACCGACTCAATAAAGTACAATTCATTGGGGAAAATGTAATGACCCCCCACCAAATATGAACTAATTTTTTGCAAACTACGTATGGAGTCTGGTTCAGGACTTATGTCAAACACTTTGCAACATTGTTCAAATTCCACTGAATATTGTCCAAATCTGGTAGATTGATTTTACATTGATTTACAATGAATGTTTTTATGGTTTTGTGTTCAACACTCATGGAACATAATTTGACTACCAAATGTGAACATAAAAAATATACATATGTATTCAATACTGAGAAATACACTCACATCAACGCAGGAATATATTTGGCAATTTTCAATTTTTTTATTGCCTGTAACTATAGTACAAATAGGTGCTTAAAATAAGATTTCAAGTATACTTTCATGTCTGAGTTTGATTCTATGTTACAGCTGCCTGGTACAATGATTTATCAAATTTTATGTAACTTCCAGTCTTCTAATTGATATCTATTGAGTCTATGATTTATCAAATTTTATATTTCAAATTTTCAATCTGAATGTTCATTGTTCAAATAATCATCGAATTTATAATTATCAATCATGATCCATAATTTATGAAGAAATCTATATGCATGTATGATATGACTATGACATATATATATATATACACACAGTACCCCCGACGTACCCAAGTACCCTTTTTCAAAAAGTGGCGTCCCCGTCCCCGTCCCTGTACCCGTACCCAAGTTTCCTGGCAACTTAGATAATTTTCATTTCCTAAGGCGTCATTGGGCAAAAGTGAGCCCCTTTTGATTTGGTAATCTTGATCCATGTATGTAAAAATAAAAAGATCTCCACCATTGATGATCTACATTGAATCTTTTAATCTTAGCCATTCATCCAAAAAGTGGTTAGGTTTTTGGTCTCTCTCAAATCTATTTAAGAGAGAAGACACTTCATTGTAAAGTGATTCTTAGCTTTAGATTTCTAATAGAGAAAAATATTTTGGGATTCCATTACTTGTGTGGATGATTGAATATTGTTCTTGGTGATCGATTGAAACTATCTTTTGCTTGCAATGGAAGATCTTAGCAGATATGTCTCATATATTTTTTATCCATATTTTTATTTGCAGGTGAAGAGAGTGATTTGAGAAGGGCGCATTAGTTGGGGAGACTCACTATGTTTCTCACTTAAATCATGGTTTAACAAGGAGTGATTTGTCTTGCGATCAATCATTTCTCTTATATTTTATCTTTTCATTTGCATTTGTTATTTTTCATGCAGATCTCATTTGTTTTTCATTGGCTTGGTAGGAGAGAGGGAGCACCTGTGGGTTCTTGGGCGACATGTGTAGAGAAGGATCTCCATCATTCTTCCACTTGATCTATGCAGGGATAGTCCTCATCATAGTTACATATATCGACGATATCGCCCATATCACGATATATCGCGAGTCATTTCCCTTAGCGATATATTGCCACTAAAAAATCGCGACATTTACAACATTTTGAATATATCGCGATATATTGAATGTGTCGCGATATATTGGGAATATATCGCGATATTTTGCAGAATATCACCCTAATAAAAAAAATTGCATGGAATTTGGGAAATAAATCCATGGGTTAAGTTTTTGATAGTGTAATAAAACCATAGATATTAAATTCTTAAAGTAATAAATGGTAATATTAAATTCTTAAAGTAAAACTGACTCCTTAACTTTCATTTTCTATTCATTTACTTAAATTTTTAACATTACCATTAATTGTTTCAGAATGTTTGAGAGTGGTTCCAACCTCATTGGACTTCATATGCAAAATGTAGAATTTTAGATCCCATTCAGAATTCAACAGACTTAATAGTTTTCAGGATTTCAAGATTGCAACAATTCCATTGGATTTTATCAAGTATGAGGGTATGGGATTGGCATTTAATCAAGCACATCAACCCCTCTATGTACCTTGATGTTGGTGGCATTGACTATTGAAATCTTTTATCATGGCCTTAATAAAAATGTACCCTTCACTCATTAAGCATAGGAAGTTTCATCAAAATTTTAGAGTGTTGACTAATGTCATTGGAAGATCAACTTTGAGATTTGAGGTATAGGCAAGGGCTAGAGCCTAGAGAAGGGGGCATACGGTGCGTGAGGGTGCTATTGATGAATAGGATCCTAATATAGGCAATAAATTTTATGATATGCAGTTATGGGAGGAGATAACTCACATTGGTTTCCACCTCATCCCCATTACCTTCCACCATAGCCCAAGTAGTTGGAGCTTCCAATTTGACGCCAAACTCATCCAAAGCACCTACATGACCCCCTACTGCTTCAAGAGGAAGAGTGGTGCCCCTTGCCTATAAAAGGGGTAGAGGGGATCGATGATTCCTAATATTTATCATTGTACTATGTAGTATCTAAATGCCTCATGAGTCATAATGATTCATCTCTTGAGAGACATTTATTTTGATCATTTGATGTGATTTTCTATCATTCCATCAAGAACATATTTCGGTATTTTCAGTTTATAGTCGATATGTGATCATGATCCACCATTTGACATATTATGTATCTTATATATTAGTTGTATTTTCATATTTATGTAGCAATGTGTTTATTTGATGTTGTTGTTGAAAAAATTGAAAAAAATGATTATTTTTGTATTTTTTTTATGCTTTACGACATTTACCGATATTTTCGTCGTTGTTGCTGATAAGTTACAATCCGGACCCTCGGTGATATATTACCCAACACGATATATGTAAGTATTGTCCTCATCACTTCGGCACACTTCCTCAAACATCAAGTAAGTGACCCAAGTAAGTTTATGCATCTTATTTCTCTATCTAATTGTCATTGCATAATTTCTTTCTTCAAACGCTAGTTTAGTAAGTAGGAAAATTCACCAAGCTTGTTTTAATTAGAATTTGGAAATTTCAGTATTTGGGTATTTGCAGCTATACCTTGAAACCCCTAAGTCTTCTAGAGCGTCACCTTTAGAATCCATTTTCCCACACAAAACAATGCACTAATCTTTAGGCAATTCCCCCTCCTTGACTAAATCATCCTTTTCTGGGTTTTACATTCCTGATTGGTTTGTATCCTGGGATACTGTCAAATCTAACATCAATCCATCATATTCAAGTGTTGGTTCACTTCAATTGTCCCTCAATTCATCACTCTAAGCATACTGCCATTTTTCACCATCAATCCCCCCAGGGTAGTGATATTGATAATCTATATTAGCACTCACTACCTAGATCTACATAATAATCATACAATCACTGAACACAACATTTTGGACTACGTTTTCACTGTCTAAACCCTCATAGTCCAAAACATCTTTACCAATGGCTATTCACATCAGATCTAAGGATTCACCAGCTACACACCTTACAAACTCTATCTATAGTTTAATATGGTGTTTCAGCTTGAGATCTTTCCTTCTAGGTTAGATCAGGGTCTCCCCCTTTGTCACATGGCTCATCTATGGCATAAAGCGAAGGGTGTCCTAACCAGCTTGACAATCAATCCATATTTGGGGGTTGGGATACTTGTAGTTCACCTCTTTGGTTTCCTGTCTCCTCTATCGTCCTGAATACGATACCTTTTGTGGGGAAACTACAAGTTGCGTGAAAACAAGATCAAAAGGCTTCATTCTGTAGTTTCTTTGTTGTTGTTTTCTAACATTTATTTGTAGGTTTCAGACAACAAGCACACAACCCAAAGGACAACCTAGATCGGCCACCATTCAACCTCCACGGTTCCTATCAAACAAGGAACTTACCTCACCACCTTCTCACATCCATTTCTCCTATAATTATAAGCCTTATTGTTGGCCATAAGTACCAACAATAGGCATTCTAAGGGTTGCATAGCCTATTGTAACCGATCAAGTAGGATAGTGGTGTCATATCCCCCCTACCCCCATCTATCTCATTTTCATGTGTGTGTCTTCTTGATTTCTTTTTCATTCCTACTTAACTTAGTGTAGTTCATATTTTCGTTAGTTTACTTTGAATAGTAATTACGTCACACTTACTATCAATTGGAAAAAAAACCTCATTGCATGCTTTTATTATCTTGCATATTATTCACGCATATTGTAACAAATCTAATTAATCCAACTAAAGCAATGATCTAAATCATTTCACACTAACTAAACTTAAAACTAATCCTCCCTAAAGACGTATCCCAATGTCTATAAACATCCGCAAAATTGTCATTTGTGGGAAAATTCTACAAGAGAGGGACTCTGCTAGGTAGTGACTATTGGGATCTGTTATGCTACACCTTCTATTGGTGTCAGCCTTGGAGATTGCTTGTGACTACGATCTAGTCTCCTCTTTGTGCGGTACCACACTTGACATCATTCCTGAAGTCATTTCCACGTACCCCACGTATATCGAAAACTTCCTTCTCCCCCTAATAATTAACAAGCAAGCCAATCCTCGCTCCAACAAGTTCACAATTTGATTTTGCTTCTTCATTTTAGTAATTAGATAACATTTCTTTTATGCTTGTCAATTAATCCCTTGGTCTATCTTACCGATATTTCTTGTTTTCCCAATGGTTAAAGCACTAATCTCTATGATATGCATGTTGAAGCTTTCATCTACTTAGTAATTTCTTCTTTGATTTACCTATTAGATATACTACTAGATTAGTTTCCTATCTATCCTTTTTAACTCCTAAGTTGCTATTTCTAAACCGATCATACTTAGATTTTTAGGGTCTACCTGCCTTGGCTTTTATTTAGGAGTTGTCCTAAATAATGAGTTGAGTGTTGTGGTGGCAGTTGCATTGAACTCGTTGACTTGCCTCCAAGGCCACTCACAATGAGTTGAGATTTTTCTCACATCCACGTTTAGATCTCGATGGCAACAAGGACAATTATAAGGGTCAAAATACCTAATTGGAAGGGTTTTATGTGAGAATCATACTCCTTTATCCCTCTTGATGTCTTCTGCATGATTATATTACTTTGTTCTTATTGTCACATACATAGTAGTTGGGCTACCATTGTTCCTAAGCACATTTCTGAGCCAGTCCTTTACTTTGAGATCAACAGATGATGAGCTTCCAATTGATGATCACTCTCATTCAATGGATCCAAAGCATTCAGATTTATTAGGCCCGCAAGGCTATTCAAGGCACCAGCTTTCGGAGGATAGCTAGTGAAAGTTTATTCAAATGTTAAAGTTAAAGTAAATTTTTAAAAATAGTTAATGGCCAAAGGATGAGCACTCATTCATTGTATAATGTACAACTCATTTGCCTCTACAAAGCAAGAAGGTAGGGTTAACCTGTCAAGGCTATGCCTTAAACTCATTTTCTGGAGTCCAAAAGACTTTCCAGGGCACCTACCTTTGGAGGTTGACTAATATCATGTGTCAAGCAAATAAATGTCTTAAAAGATTACTTGTCTAGAGTCTAGTGGAGCGTTCTCATTATTCCACCCATCTGTGAGACACTGCCATTTCCTATTGTTCACTTATTCCAGCTTATGTGTTGTGTGGATCCCCTTTTTCCTTCATCATAGATGCTTACAGTGTGGAGTGTCAAGACATTCCCATAGCCTTACCTTGTTTTATTCATCTTCACCCTTGACTAGCAAAATGGCCAAATCTATAAATGAGTATACACTTGAGATTCTTGTTTATAGTGACTGATTCTTTTGATTTAGATCTATTTATAATCGTAAGTAGAATGCCACTTGTACTTTAGTCTTACTACTAACATAAATAATTGAGCATGCTATATCCATTTTGTACTTTGCGGCATCAGAGATTCTCATTTGGGTCATCATTTTGATCATTTTTTGCCTGGTCAGCCTAGTTTGACTAAGTGAACAACAGGGTTCGAGATGAGTTTTGGCCTATGGTGGTGGATGATGATTATTAGTGGTTTATCAGTGTCCATTAGACATATTCATGCTTCAAATGATGATTATCATAGTGGCTTGTGTTATTTTTATGGTTATCAACATTACAGGCTTTATTATTATTATTATTCTAGCATGGATGGGGCCTCTGATGTATATTTTTGATGGTCATATGGTGTATGAGTACTCATTCCTACTGGATTTGGACTTTCTGAGTTCATCGGTGCACTCACTTGCACTTGATTTATGGACCAATTCGTTAGTTTGCAGCATTTTTGCCTCAATAAACTAAAATAAAATGATTTTCAATGGATATTTGTTTCTCCTAGGGCACCATAGGGGCACATAGTGTGTGGCCAATCGATATTACCGTATTGCTATAGTGTCGGTTTCAGTTTTGCAGTCAGTTAATGCCTAGGTTCAGTCAGCAATAAGATATGAACATTTTTATTTCTCCGAGGCAGCATTTTGACATATAAAAATGACGAAAATGGCTAATGAGGAAATCAATTTGGGTTGACGAGGCAAGGAAATGGCATGGGATTGATCCGGGCACAGTGTTTATGTTATCTTCACCTTTCAGCATCACCTTCACTCTTCATGTGATCCACACGTCCTAGCACTTATCATTTTGGGCGATCTTGATGTATTTTAAGGCGCCACGATTTGGTCATGTCATCACATTATGATATTATCTAGACTTATTATTTGATATTGTGCCATGGGGCCATGCTAGAGAAGGACTTGTATTACCTCCTAGCCCCCACTATGTGATATGTTATGTTTTATTCATCTTTCATGTGGTGTGTCCCCCCTTGGGCATCTTAGTGGGTGTGCCCCCTCTATTTTTGAGTTAATCCTTGTGATATGTTTCTGGCTAATCTTAGTCATTGATTAGAGTGATTGCATCTTATGATCTTGGCCTTTGAACTTTTTAGATCTAGCTATTATGAACTTGAGAGATCTATATATTAAGATGATCTCTCATTGTAAAAAGACTTTTGGCTGTGAGAATATTGGAATACAAGAAAAGTTTTGCAAAATCTCTAGAAAGCTTCGTGAATGTTCTTGTACATGATTGTTATGCCTCTTTCTTAGACATTTAAGTGAATCTTGCATGCAAACGACATATTTTTTGTGGAGGTCGAATTGTTGTTGCAGAAATAGCAACTTGCTTGGCGAGATATTGTGGTGGCGACTTGCATTATCTCTTCTTGTGGATTGTTTCATCTTTCAAGGAGTGATCAATTATTACTTAGTGCATTGAATCTTTCTCTTTAGATGACTTGCATTACTTTTCTTTCATCCGTGGATCAAATCTCACTTCTATAGTTCGGATTTGTTGGAGGAGAGGGCACTTTACCTCCTTTGGACAAAACATTTTCACTCGGTTGTTGTTGGATCTTGCTCAAAATTGTAAATAAGTGGAAGGATCATCAATGTACAAGGTGGCCGCAAGTATTTCCAAGCACGATCTACGAGGTTAGTATCATTTTCCATATTTTTGTCCAATTGTCACATAAAACCCTCATTTTCTAGATTTGATAGATTGGGTGATTATTTGTATACAACACTGAAAACCCATATCTAGAATAATTTCAAAACCCTAGATCTAAAGTTCGGCATTAATATGACTCCATTTACCCTTGGATCTATCACTAGTCATCTCTAGGTGGGACACCCTCCTTGGGTTTTTGGTCATTTTTTCAGATCTATCAATTGGGTATACTTGAACCCACCTCAAATCAACATACCTATTCTTAAAGCATCTAGATCTAGTCATTAAACATTCAAACCTACTCTTTTGCATCCACTTTGTTCTTATTTGCATAAACCCTAGGTGGATCTAACTTAGGTATTTCTCATTTGAAATAGATCTATCTAGATCTACTATCCTAAATATCTTGTGGTATATTTCACTTCAAGTTGAGTAATTTTCCCTTGCCTTAAGCCTCTCCAACTTGGCCCTAATCTCACCTACCGCATTTATCTTTCTAGATCTAGATCCATTTACTTATAGTTTCTCTTGTATCCATTGTATATCCCCTAGAGCACTTTGAGTAGGTTCGCTAGCCGTCATAGGTTAGTAGGCTCTCCCCCTTGGTCATTCTACGGATTGATCTAAAGTGACAAGAGCACGTCCAGTGTGACAACTACCCCTCTTATGTAGTGGAAGAGGCCCTTGCAGTGTCACTTAGTTAAGTACCTCACTTCTATTGTTCTAGATAGGATACCTTTAGTGGGTAGCTACACTTTGAGTGATAACAATTCCAATCATCTTTCTAAAGTAAGAGCTTGTAATACTTCATTCTATGAGGCAAATCCTGGTTGACATTACTTTGATGCGGCACCACTATTGGGATATCCTAGCAAATTTCTACATTCATTTCCCAGCATTCTAGGATTTATTTGTGCCATGTGCATGCCTACCTAATTTCCCTAACCTTTCATGAACTAACCCATTTCTTTGACTAGCCTCCCTTTACTCCATTTTCCTTGGGGATTGGCACTAGTCTTCGTGGTCTTCTCATCGCCTCTTTTATGTAGACGACCTAGGATTTTGTTAAGGCTAACTTCTCAAATCACCTTGTGTCTTTATTTTTTTACCATGGGGAATCGACATCTTTGTGGGGATCAACTAGGCTACATGCCTATATTCAAATCCAATGGTTGCCACTATAACCCCAAGAGTATACCCAACAGCCCGCAAGCCAGATATATCAATAACTTATGACTTAGAAGGGGTTGAGACGTTCGTAGACCATGGACATACTCTGAGACCCAAAACTTGAATCACCTTGTGTCTTTATTACCATAGCTTAGAAATCTTATCTTGAGGAAGCCCCCCTTGGGTTGGAGAAGATCTAACTTAAAGCATAGAGAGGTGGTCAATGAAATAAAGTTGACAACGGGTAACACTTGTTAGTTATTGTTTGGCTAGCTTTGTTCTTTAGGGTTTTAATCATACATGCTAGTTCATGCTATAACATGTTTAGCACCATTGACGGGAATGAAACCCTTTTCCTAGAAATTTTGAAGAACATGCTTCAAAACAATTTGTATGAGGTTATTATTCTAGGATTCTCATCTCACATGGTGACTCCATAAAGGGGTGAAGCAAGCACCATTTGGGAGGCATTGAAGATTCACTGTTGCAACTCCACACATTTTCGTATGAGATACTTTTACATTGAGCAACTATGAAAGGTATTGATCCATATATATGTGTATATATGTGTGTGTATATATATTTGTGTGTGTGTGTGTGTGTGTGTATATATATTCAATTTGATTTTCGAATATCCCTAGATATCCACATGAGCATGATGGAATCATTTTCGAAAAAATTAGAGTATGGCTTGAAATTTGGTGGACATAATGATTCAACAATAAAGCATGCTATATCCTTTATAATAGTGTTCGATCTTGGTCTTGATTATTAGGATGAATTGATAAGAAAATTCGTAGCAACTCTTCACGATGATGCCATGCATTGGTTGGATGGTTGGCCAAAGGAGGGATATCATCTTTTTGTAGATTTGGTTGAGACATTTTGCCAAAAATGGAGCCCTAAAGATCATGAGAAATGGATAGCCTATGTTGAATATATCAAGGGTCTGTTTAAAGATCAAGTTGAAGAAGATCGAGAGGAAGCCAGAGAAGCGGACCATTCTCTCAAAAAATATATTGAAGATCAGTCCCTTGAAGAAGCCTTTGAAGAGTCCCATTACGAAGTTAGTGAAGAAGATCAACGAGTTATTTTTGAGGAGTTGCCTCATGCTCCCTATTGTCGCCTTTCACACACCTGGGGGGGGAACGTGGCAGAAATCTTCAAGCCACTAGGTGTACCCCTCGAGGCAAGTCTTGAGTCAAGGTTGTCACCTTGTTCTTAACTCCTTCGTTTAGGCCAACTCCTAATCGAAGTCAAGGAGGCTATACCCTATCAATTTCTAAGGTTGTTACGGCTTAGTGTCATGATGATTAAGTTACTTAGGAGTTTGATGAAAAGAAATACTGGAACAAGATATTGCAACGATATTTGTTGAACACAACAACATATAGAATCACTTAACACATGATATATAAAGCATATAAAAGCAAATGATTGTATGATGATAATACTAGTGCCAAGAATGGAGTCAAAAATAAAAAAGTGTTGTATTGTCAAGATGTGTTGCAAATGCTCTTGGTCAGTTTTAAATTAATATAGAAGATGAGTGAATTAGATTAGGGGCAAGGGAACTCCAAATATACCCGAAAGTAAGCGGAGTATGTCCAAAGTCTTTGAGACCTATTTTTCCACCACAACAGATCAAATCGAAGCGTTGAATTTTCGCTTAGGGAGGTTAATTGAGATGTGAAAACTAATTAAACTAGTCACCCACGTTGCTTTTGATGCAGCCAACTGTTCGGTCGAACCGCAACAATCCAAAGCATACACAATAGAGTCTTGTTGATTTTAACGATCTGAAAGACTAAGTTTGTTTATTAAAAAGGAAAAATTAACCTCCAAGAATCACTTTCGGTTCAAATGAACCTCAATCGAGAAAGCAAGAAGGGGTAAATTTTAAAATGCGAAAAAAAAATAAAGTGTTGAAAGAAACAAAGGTTTTCTAATTAAGCCTACCACGCATCTCTTTTTCCTTTCGGGTAACTCGGGAAGTCACGGGGTTAGTATTAGTGTTACTTTGATTCAAATTAGATATAGAATGAAAATACAGATCAAAGTATACAACTCTGCAACAGAAACTAAACTAATCAAGTACAACACAAAATGACACCGACGCGGATCTCCCCCTGGGGTGATGGGGAGTGGGCTCTGAAGAGCCTACTCAGAAACTTTATTACTCTCGGTTACAAATCTTAATGAGAAATGCTCTTTCTTCCTTGTTATATGGGATCCAAAAGCTTACAAAAAATCGGAAAAGAAACCACAGAAGTAGGGGAAACCCCTAGGAAGCTCTAGATTGCCCAGAAATGGAATTTTGGGCAACATTTCCTTCTCTTTTTTAATGGACCTACTAAAAACCATCAAGCATATGTTAGTCAAATGTTCCCAAAAACACTTTGGAAGTGTCTTTGGACAACCCACAAAAATTAGTAGAAAAAAATGCAAGTTAAACTACGAAAACATGCAAGACAGTGACCAAAGAAAGCAAGCTTTCCTTGGGACCTTGGCTTGCCTTTTGGGTAGCCAATACAATGTGGCTTGCCTTTCCTCTAGATCTCTTTAACTAAAAAAATGGAAATTTATATGCGATAACTGAGATCTAAGCTAACAAGATCCTATTGATTAGATCTATGAATGATTTTACTTTGCAATTAAAAAGATTTAAACAATAAGATCATAAAAAGTAACCAAATTGAGAAATTTTAATTTGGAGGAAGAGGAGAGAGAGAGTGCTCATTGCTTCAAAGATTTGCCAAGGAAACTTGTTAGTGGAGTGCAGAGGGGCAAATCTTCGTAATTTCCTTGGAAATTCAGTGGAGTCAAACTAGATCCACGGCTCTTCCAATATACCAACCTGAAAGCTAGAAAAACAATCTTGCAAACAACCTCATGCGATTTGGATATACACATGCAAAGAGAGAACATAACATGGAAAATAATCTTATTTAACATGTAAATCTTAACTACTTAAGCATATATAACAAAATACAAGTAAGTAATCTTACTTACAATGATCTATTCCTATGACTCAAAGAATCATTCAGGCAGACAAAAGTTGAGAGCAAAAAATTGAAAAAAGTGCAGATCACCTCAATAGTAGCATGATAATGGTACTCCACACATGAAAGCACTACACAATTTAGCCTCCACAACTTCTTTATTTCAACAATAAATGATCAATACCGTATTACAACAATAGCAATCCTTTATCAAACAACTCTAACCAACTTGAATGAGAGTGGCAACTTTATTTATAGCCAGAGAGGCCCAAAGGGGGCTCATCCATGACTGAGACAGAGAGTGGAGTTGAGGTGAGATGATTGAGGAGTCTGAGTAGAGTTGCACTGAGTTGAAGGTGAGTGTAACTTGAGAGGTAGGAGCCACCTTTCCTACCAACTCCAATCATCCACTTAATAGATGCCAACTAGACCACACGTGAGAGATAGAGAGAGGGGCACAACCCTTGAGGACTGCATGAGCCTACCTACTCTCTCACCAACTAGAACAACTCGCCTTCATCACCAGTCTAACTCGCCTTCACTACTGGGAACCAATGAAACTGATTTGGAGTCAATCGGACAAGATTCCACTGATTTAGGAATTTGGGGATTTTTTCTGATTTTTAGTTGACTTTTTTTATTTTTTGGAGATTTTTGACATAAGTGATAAATTTGTCACTTTAAACTTAGGAAAAGTGGGTTTTTGGGTTCAACGGGTGCTTCGAGTTAGGAAATGAGCACCCCCATGGCAAAATCCGATCCCTAACCACACTTTTATTACATTTATGATTTTTCCAATTAGACTATTAAAAAATAGCCTATGTTTACGGAAAAATTTATTTTCATCAAAATTTAAAAATAAACCTAGGGGGCCCTAGCACATGTCCATATGACTCAATACTAATGCCTAGCATGTTTATATACATTGACACATAGACTCTAATAACCTACTTAGGCTTAGATACCAAGACGACTACCTCAACTTTGGAGGTATGAGTGAAAAACTCGTAAATTATTAGTCATTTATTCAACAACAAATAATCACCAAGGGAAAAAACACTCTGGGCTAGTCGGATTGATATATAAGTCTGGGAGACCAAGTCTTTTACATATACCATACTAGAACATCTTATTACAACTCCCGCAAGTGGGTACGAACATGTGGTACAAGAAAATTAAAAAAAAAAATCCCAAAAGAAGCATGGCTGACTTTTGAACTTTGAAGAATGAACAATGATGTTTGTTCGTCTCATCCGGCTCACTTCATACCACCAACTAAGTATGACTTAGTAGGTAGCACTCCCATTAAAGCACATAATGAAACATTGATGCCTCTACTCGTTCTCCTCATGGTTATGAGGGTTTGGTGCGCTTTCCTTCCTCTCTTATTCTTGAAGATATCCATTGAAGATGACAGCTATGAAGATCTCTTTGTCACTAATGAAGTTAATTGTAGCCATGGACGTGATTTCAGTGAAGGACATTTTCATCATAGTATGGGTGAGGATTATTGGAAATTTGTTGGTAGTCCCAATTACGATTCATCTCATAATGGAAGTGTAATTTGTGAAGGCCTTCAAAGGCATATTTTTTATGAGATCCCATATGATCATTTTTGGGCATTTCCATGCACTTATGATGATGATTTGGGGCTGCATGAAAAGCTGGTTTTTGTGGATTTGGGGCAGCCTTGAACTTTCTCTTCGAGGTCATCTTTTAAGGAGCTTTTGGAGGACAATTTCAAGTCATCTCCTCCATCTTCTTATGTAGGTTCTCATAATTTGGGGCTGCTTGGTGATGATCTTGATGTATAAATTTTCTAGCCACCAAACCCTACACTCTTTGATGCATCTGAAGGAGAAAAATCAGTTTTTGGGCCCATCTTTGGGATGGGAACTGAAGCATTACAGCAGCAATTTGTTGCGCATTTTTTCCAGCCATGTTTTCACTCATTTGTTAAAAGATTTAAGCATGAATATGTGGCAGGAAATCACTTTTTAAATTTTTCAGCCTTCCTTTTCTTCTCTAAATTTGAAAATTTCATTTGATTTTGCACATAGTAATTTATCTTTGCATGTTGCAAATGATATGCGATCTTTGCATGTTGGAAATTATATGGGACAGCAAAACATGCTAGAAAGGGATATTTTCAACCATTTATAGCCATCTAAAGTTGGGCAAAAAAAACTAGTTTCATCTTTAGAAATTTCTCTCAATTTTCACCCTCGTTCCTTGTAGAATATATAATGAAGCTGGATGAACCTCAAGCTCTTTCTCTTGAGGTTGATTTGGATGATATTGCAAGGTATTACTGGCTGTCCTATGATGGAGAATGTGTATACTACTATACACAAACCTTATCCAAGTATGGATAGAAGAGGCTTGTAGGAGGATGTAATGTTCTATTATTGATAAATAGGGAATTGACCGAGGACATTTAATATAGTAAAGAGGGCCATCAGAGTTGTTATCATAAAGCATGCAGAGCATGCAAGCTTTATTTCTTCAGCCTTAAGTCAACAAGCAATCAGAGTTGCATGTATGCAAAAGGTAAAGTTCAAACCCTAAAAGTGACATGCAAACCCTAAAAGTACATGCTAAACCTATATAAGAATGGTCATTGAACCAAAAGGATCATCTATGATTATTATTGTTGAGTTTGGCTTTTAGAGCAGCACTAGCAGTTGGGGTTGGAGACAAAGGTCTTCAGCTAACAAGGGGTTTCGGCAATGAAATCTATCTGCCCTAATCACTTCAAGATAGGCCATCCAGGTTTATCACCAGTTCTTCACCATATTCACTCACCTTCAGTGATTCAACACACAGAAGGAGTTTTATTGCAGGCTCACGTTTACAGTTGGGGAATAGCTAGAAATCTTCAGAGTAATTCACTGGGACCCAGAATCTCAGTTTTCTTCCCGTATGTCATCACTATCCTTCTCAGCAACCTCACCACACACTATTGGGTGATTATCAGTTTCCTATTTGCATACTTGGAGCAGTTAACAAGAGAAACATGGGTGAGGGGGACGTGGGCACCTAAGAACTAGATCAAATCGATAGGTGCCTAAGAGGAGGCAAAACCTCTGCATGTGCCTTACAATATCTCTGGGAGGGTTAGACCATCATTTTGACAGAGTTCCAGCAAAAACAGACATCTCCTCCTCCAAAAAACTCAACATCATTCAGAAGAGGGCACACTTGTAGTTGGGCGTCAAACAGAGGAGAGTAGCACTATCTTTCCAGCACACATTGCATGCATCATATCTCTGGAGTATTATCATCTTATTTATCAGTCGTATGTGTATATCTTCTTCCTGAAAGTCTTTGCCCTATAATCTCTCCAAATTGGCTATATTTTAGGGCCATTCGGCACGACACCTTTGCAAACATGTTTTATTAAGTATTTTGCACAATCTTGAGTGTATGAGCAAACAACATAGTAGTAAAGTACAATAGAATATCGGTTTGGGATATTACAGTGGTATCAGAGCATGATCCTTGCCAGTTGTGGGCACATAGCAATTGAATAAAAGTGCATGTCGATGCATGCTTGTACATGCAAATACATGTCAGTGATGTTGGTGAAGTGTATGTCAGAACAAAGGTTTTGTTTTGCAAGTTTGTGAGAACATGAAGACAATGAGAAAGATCTTGACTGGAAATTTGCAGAAGTTAGCAACACTACAACACTTGCCTCGATATCGGGAATATCTAGCCTTGGGTGCTGAGGTATGTGCAGCATTGTCCTTTCAAGACTATTACACAATGTTCGGAAGCCAACCCAAGGATTTGGATCAAGATTTCCTTAAAAACATAGTTGGAGGAGTGGAGAAAGATGAGCCCGAGTCAGTTCAAGGGTGTACCGTGTTCATGAAGAATATAGGGCTACCCGAGTGTTTTTGTGGTTGCACAAGAGTAAGTTATGTCTGCCCGAACATATCAGTGTCTGCCCATGATGAGAAGTAGCCAGCCCGTGAGGAGAGACAGGTTGCTCGAGAGGAGAACAAGCAACCCGTGAAAATGAGAGGTTGCCTGTGTGTCTGCCCTGCTGCCCGACCCACTTTTGTAGCTTCCACAAAAAAGAAGAGCCCTGCCCGTGACCTTTCACTGCTGCCCGAGAAGAGGATGGAATTTCCTGTGACCTTTCTCCGCTGCCCGTGAACAAGTGCAGTCGTCGGTGGCTCCTTAGGGTTTGTTGTTGCTGCAGTGGTAGCACTCCCAAATGTGGAAGAGAATGTGCCCTAGCTACTCAAAACGCCATGCTAGGGCATAAAACCAAGGATCACCACACTCGAAAAAACAGCGAAAAACTTCAGTCTTTTAATGGAGCAGCCAAGATGGAGATGAAGTGTGAAGAAGTGATTTGCAAGTGAACATTATTTATAGCCTTTCAAGCACTTGAAGTGGTCCCTTACAAATAGGAATATAATAATAGGGTTTTAATCTTTTTCATGTTTACCCTTTTGACTTTGACTTTTAGTGGTACTAAAGACCTTCTTGTATTTTTACTTTGACTTCTTGTGGTACAATAAGTCTTCTTGTATTTTGTCTTTAGCCTATTGGTCTTTCTCATGGACCAAGACATAAGGTAACTATGTCCTTCAAGTGTTATGTGGTCAAGGAAAGTGGTCTTCATGGTCCTTCATGCCCACTCAAGGTACATCATCATAAATAGGGACAATTACTAATGCTTTTAACTTGAACTCCTTATGCCACCAAGATCAGGTACTAGGTGTCTTAACCAAGGGTAGCTAATCCCTAGAGAAGATCACATTGCCCATAGATCAAGGATAGGAGTGCATCGCATGCGCAAACCCAGTCTAGGGCTTATAGTGATAACCTAGTAATTGACCAGGTGCCTCAGACCTAGGTTGCATCAATTGACTCAATGTCAAATATTTGGTAATTGACCAAGCGCCTCCATTCTCCCGGAGAATGGCCCTTAGCCCTAGGCTGAGTCCCCCCATTCCTAGACTGGTTCAAGTTCCTGGTAACTTACCAGGTGCCTCCATTCAAAGAATGGCCACTCAGCTCTAGGCTGAGTCCCCCAGTACTGGACTGGTCCAAGTTTCTGTTAACTGACCAGGTGCCTCCATTCAAAGAATGGCCCCTCAGCCATAAGCCGAGTACCCTAGTCCTAGACTGGTTCAATATTCCTGGTAACTGACCAGGTGCCTCCATTCAAAGAATGGCCACTTAGCTCTAGGCTGAGTCCCCCAGTACTAGACTGGTACAAGTTCCTGATAACTGACCAGGTGCCTCCATTCTCCAAGAGAATGGCTCTCGATGCTGCTTAGGAAAAATCAACACTCCCTCTCAGCGAGAGAGGTATTCTCATCCATGCCAAGCTTGTCTCGAAAGTACACAAACTTCGTTGTTGTCAAAGGCTTGGTCAAGAAATCTGCAATCTGTTCATTTGTACAGAGATGTATTGCAACTTCAGAGTGCCTCTCTGTACTAGATCTCTGATGAAATGGTACTTGATTACAATGTGTTTCGATCTATCGTGAAACACTAGATTTTCCGAAAGCTTAATGCAACTCTGATTGTCACAATGAATAATCGTTGAGTCAAGCTTTCCACCTAACAAATCAGAGAGAAGTTCCCTAAGCCAAAATACTTCCTTGCAGGTTTCATTAGCAGCAATATACTCAGCTTCAGCTGTACTCTAGCTATGGAACCTTGTTTTTGTTGGACCAAAAGATCATTACAAATCCCATACCGAAGCAGTAACCTGAAGTACTTTTTCGGTCTACTACACTACCAGCTCAATCAGAGTTAGTATATCCGACTAACATTACTCCAATGTTGGAAGTATACATGAGTTCATAAGTGATAGTACCTCGCACATATCTAAGTACATGTTTAGCAGCTACCCAATGTTTGTGCTTCAGGTTGGACATGAACTGACCCAGAGCATTTACTGTGTAACAGATATCTGGTCTCATGTGCACAAGATACATCAAGGATCCAATGAGCTGTCGACATCGAGTAGAGTCTACATTCTGTGAACCGGTGGCCGAGTCACGTAACTTCTTCAAGTTCGTCGTCATGGGCACGCTCATGGACTTACAGTCCTGCATCCCAAATCTCTGCAAGATATCAATTGCATACTTCCCTTGAGTTAGGAAGATCTTGCCTGGCTTTTGCTAGACCTCCATGCCAAGAAAATAGTGCATCAAACCAAGATCCTTCATTTCAAATTCAGAGATGAGCTCCCTCTTACTCTGAGCTATCAATTGTTCCTCTCCAGTAAGGAACAAGTCATCCATATACAAGACTGGGATCAAGATATGGTTATGAACAACCTCAAAGTATAGATTAGAGTCTGCATTACTTTTGGAGAACCCCAAGCTATGAAGATAGTCATCAATCATCGCATACCAAGCTCTTGAAGCCTGTTTGAGCCCATATAAGGCTTTCTTCAGTTTACACACATGAGACTTATCCTCGTGAGTCAGAAAGCCTTCAAGTTGTTCAATGTAGGCTTCCTCATCAATTTTTCCATTGAGGAAGGTTGTTTTTGCATCCATGTGATCAAGTTTCCATCCGAACATAGCAGCAAGAGAGATGATTGTTTTGATAGTGGTATATCTGGCGACAGGGGCAAAAGTTTCATCATAGTCTATGCCTTCCTTTTGAGTAAAGCCACGAACTACAAATCTGGCCCTGTACTTCTCAATGCTGCCATCAGCGGCATGCTTGATTTTGAAGCCATCTCGATGTTACCACTGACTTTCCTGTTGGTCTAGGAACAACTTCCCACACATCATTTTTCATGATTGAATTGTATTCTACATTAATAGCATCATTCCATACCTGTTGGCTTCCTGTTTCTTTGTATGTGGTGGGTTCTACATTTATGAGCTTGCTCATAAGGCTTGAGTACTTCTGTGGCCTTATGCTTTCTCTGAAAGTTCTGGGAGGAGCTTTATGCTTCTCAGCTTCTTGCACAGTTTCTCGGTATCAGGCACGCCTCCTTTTGGAAGGAGGGACCTCAAGTAGTTCTTCAACCGGATTTTCAAGTTCTTCAGGCACATCTAGCATTTTAGGCTCAAATTCTTCTTCCTCCCTCTGAATTTCTGAACCTGGGATCTCGAAATGGGATTCTTCATCATCCTTTCGAAGCACTTGTGTTTGACGAAACACAGCTTCCTCATGGAATATTACGTCTCTACTGACTTCAATGTACCATTGTACAGGGACAGATGCGGTAAGCTTTTGATCTTTCACTGTAACCAACAAATATGCCTTTCTTTCCAGAAGGCTCTAGCTTAGCCCTCTTTTCTTTTGGTACATGAATATACACTGTAGTGCCAAAAATCTGCATATGGTCAACTGCAGGTTTGTTGCTGGTAAAATCTTCTTCTGGAGTCTTTTCCCCGAGGATGGCATAAGGGCTTCTATTTTGAATGTACACAGCAGTACATGCAGCTTCAGTCTACAGAGATAAAGGAAGATCAAGGTCAATCAGCATACCTTTAGCAGCTTCACAAAACGTTATATTCTTCCTTTCCGCAACCCCATTCTCTTATGGGTTGTAAGGCACTGTCAGTTCCCTCTTGATTCTTGCTTCTCAGCAAAAATCATCAAACTCATTAGACTCATATTCACCTTCATTATCTGACCTTAGGATACGGATCTGTCTTCCTGTCTGGTTTTCAACCATAGCCTTGAACTCTTTGAACTTGTTAAAAGTTTCACTCTTGACTTTGAGAAAGTAAATCCAGGACTTTCGAGAGTGATCATCTATGAATAAAACATAGTACAAGCACCCACTCAGGGAGAGTGAGGACATAGGCCTACATATGTAAGAATGAATCAAATCCATGATTCCTTTAGATCTATTCTTGCTTCTAGAAAAGGATTTCTTAGTGTTCTTACCTAGAGCACAACCTTTGCAAACACCATTTTGTTTAATAGAAAACTTTGGCATACCTGTAACCATCTTTTGAAGGCCGAGAAGAGTTGTATAGTGGAAGTGTCCAAACCTCCGATGCCATAGCTCACATTGGTCAACTGTGTTCTGGACCAAAGCTTATGTGGAATTCCTAGAAGCTTTGTAAAGACCTCCCTCTCGAATTCCAATGGGTACTGCTGAGCTTATCTTCTCATTCTTTGCCCATAGTAGGACCTTCTTGTCCATGAACAAGACCCTGTAGCCCTTGTCTTCTAAGCCAACAACGGAGAGGAGGTTTATCTTCAAACCAAGGACATATAATATGTCTTTAATATGCAAAATTGCACCTAAATCAAGTTGAAGTGAGGTTGAGCCACCTCCTTTAATCTTGTAAGTGGTGTCAACCCCAAGTTCTACTTGAGTAGTGAACTTCTTTCTCTAGCTGGTGAGTGCTTCACGGAAACATGTCATATGTCTAGAAGCACCACTATCTACTAACCGAGAGTTAGCAATGTTAGTGATGGATCAAGAAAGAGTAGAGATCAGGTAGTTTTCCCTTCTAGGTTCATCTTCTTTGGTAGCCTTAGCATTCTTCTTCTTCTTGGGTTCTTCTTCTTCTACAGCAGAAGCTTGAAACCTTCTTTTGAACTTTCTCTTTGGCTGCCTACAATCCTTGGGAAAATGTCCAATCTTATGGTAATTAAAACATTCTAAACTTGGAGCACTTGAAAATTTACCTTGTGGTTTCCTTTCCTTCTTTTTTTGAGTGAAGGGCTTCTTGAACTTCCTTGCCTTATGTAATATCCCAAACTGATATTTTCCTGTATATGTGTATCCTGTAGATGGCTAATAGACTTACTCCTTAATCAAATAGGAAAGCAAACCCCAAACTTTGCATGCATGCAGTTGCATGCAAATATGTGCCCTAGAAAAATACTGAGATGCTATAAAATAGGAGAAATCAATGCATGTACATACCAGTATATAGATCTGCTGATGGTGAAGAGACTGGTCCCAGCATGCAAGGATTCTGCCGGAGGAATAAGGAGATACACCAAATTGTCCTCCACAGGTGAATGCGCCCTCCTCTCAAACTGTATAAGATCCAGAATAATAAATAAGTTGCTGCTGGGAGCCTGGATGATGTGCACTAGGGTTATAATACCCCTCTGATGATGATGGAAGTAGCATGCAGAAGTTCTGAACCCTGTAGGTAGGAAAACGAATTGCTTTGCCTCTGATCATGGTGACACGGTGTGACGGTGAAACCCTCTGACTGGATGAATAATCAACCTCCCAAAATAACTGTTGAATGTAACCTGATGATGAACTAGTGTTGAACCTGGATGATCCAACCTGATGATGAACTAGGGCAGATAGATTTCGCTGCCAAAATACACGAGTTAGCTAAGCATGTGCTCAACCCCAACTTAGGTCGCAGACCTCTCCAATTCGACTCCACAAATCAATTATCACATAAGTGACTTCTCCATTCACTTTATCTTTCTTTTATAACTTTCAACTGCGAAAACCCTAACTTTTGACGTAATTAGGTCACTTTATCTTCTAATTTGCAGTTGACTTGCATGCATGTGCAAACCCTAACTGTTGACCTAATTAGGTCACTTTATCTTCTAATTTGCAGTTGACTTGCATGCATGCGCATGGAGACTTAATTGGGTGCATGCATCACTAAATAATGACCGGATGTCATGCATGTAGGTGACCTTTGGCTCTAGTGGCCCTCTTTGACCCAATGGTGATATAATATTGATGCCCTAGATCTTCTATATATGGCATCAGTCTTCGGCTAATTCCTTGACTGTCAGTACCCGCTCGAACCTATAGGAATCACATAGGTTAGCAGGTTGGTCCTCAAATGCCTAAGCAGAAGAGGACATTACAGTCCTCCCCACTCGAATTTGCTTGTCCTCAACAAAGTGTAAAGCTGGGTGCTGTAATACCTGTTCTGCCTCCCAAGTAGCCTCCTCTATAGGCAGATCTTTCCACTAAACCAGGTAATCTCTGATGATTTTGTTCCTCAATTTCCTCTCTCGCACCTCTAGGATGCGCTCTAGAATCAGAACCAATTGCCCCTCGTCATCAACGGGAGGCAGCTCAGAAGATGTAACAATCTGTTGACCAACCACCTTCTTGAGATTGGAGACATGAAATACATTGTGAATCTTGCTCTCTGGGGGTAGTTCTAGCTCATATGCTACCTCTCTGACCTTCTGAATTATCTTGTATGGACCATAGAAACGAGGTTGGAGTTTTTCTGCTCCTTCCTTTTTAAGAGATGACTGTCGGTAAGGCTGGAGGCGTAAATAAACCAAGTCTCCCACCTCAAAACTGCGCTCAACTCTGTGCCTTTCTGCATATATCTTCTGTTGATTCTGAGCAACCTGTATGTTCTCCTTGAGTATCTTGAGGATATCTTGACCCTCCTAAATCCACTCCTTGGCCTTGGGGGCCTTGGTATCGCCAAATATCCGGTCTGCAAAAGTGGAAGTATCATACCCATATAGGGCTCGGAAAGGGGTCATCCTAATGGTCATATGGTAGGTGGTGTTGTAACAATGTTCACCCAAGTGTAACCATTTGATCCATGTCCTCTGTTGACCTGATACGTAATTTCTCAAGTATCTCTCAATCCATTTATTAACAATCTCTGTATCCCTCAATCCATTTATTAACAATCTCTGTCTGCCCGTCACTCTGCGGATGATAACTTGTGCTCATGGCTAACTCAGTCCCCACTAACCAAAAAAGCTCTTGCCAAAAGACTCCTGTGAATTTGTTGTCCATGTCACTGACAATGGTCTTGGGTAGCCCATGGAGTCTAAAAACCTCTCTGAAAATTAGTTTTGCTACCTGTGTTGCTGAATAATCTAATGATATGGCAAAGAAGTGAGCAAACTTAGTCAATCTGTCCACTACTATGTACGAGCAGTCTCTGCGTTGGACCTTGGGCAGCCCAGTAATGAAGTCCATAGAAATGCTCTCCCATTTCTACTCGGGAATAGGTAAGGGATGTAGTAAACCAGCCGGGTGGATGTGCTCTATTTTGTTTTGTTGGCACAAGCTGCACTCCCTCACATGTTGTATCACATCTTTCTTGAGGCCCTTCCATGAGAACCTTTCTCTAATATGTCTGTAAGTCTTGAGAAACCCCTGATGCCCTGTTAATGGTGAATCATGCGATGCCTATAAGATTTTCTTCTTGAAGGGAGACTCTGGAATCAAGAAGATTATGTTTTTGTAGTATATGATATCATCAATGACCCTGTACCTATCATCCTGAATCTGTCCATCCAATAGCTCGCAATCAAACTTATCTTTGGAGTACTCAACCAAAAGATGAGACCTCCAATCTGATGAGATGCTCATAAGGGATAAAGTAGCTGGTCGTCTAGATAGTGCATCGGCCACTACATTCCTCTTCCCCTTTACGTACTCAATCTCGAAGTCATAAGCCTGAATTTTACTTACCCATTTATGTTGTCTCTCGCTTAGCTCTTTCTGCTCTAAGAAGTATTTCAAGCTGTTGTGATCTGTCTTAACCTTGAACCTGGCACCTACTAAGTACTGCCTGAACTTGGTTAGCACATGGAGGATAGCTAACATCTCTTTGTCATATATTGAATAGTGGCGCTCATAGTCTTCCTGCTCTCAAATGCAATGGGGTGGTTGTTCTGCATCAAAACTGCCGCAATTTCCTCTCCTGAAGCATCACATTCTAACACAAAGGATTGAGAAAAGTCTGGTAAAGCTAATACTGGGCATGAACTCAGTACCTCCTTCATTTTCTCGAATGTTTGTTGTGCTACCTCCGACCAACTAAATGCTCCCTTCTTAGTAAGATCTGTGAGGGGTGCGGTCATCTGTGATGAATCTGCTGACATCATAGTTTTAAAAATCGGAATCGGACTTGAAATCGGTCGAGGGTCAACTCGAAATCGGAATCGGAATCAGTAATGAATCGGTCATAAATCGGCCGATTTGAATTTAATGAATCGGTTTGCTAAAAAATACATCAAATATTTAAATTTTAAAGAAAAACAACATTTTCAAGATTAGAATCCATGATTCCAAGGCATTGAAGACAAAATAACCAAAACCTGCTCATATATATACCATATAAGAGTCAATATATCAAAATGGCACAAATATCAGCACATATAAAGTGGTATTAAATAATTTAAATGGACAAGTTTCAAATTTCAAACCTTCATTGACTCATTGTTTTCTTTAGCCTGGGAATTTCCTTTAGTCACAGTTCATTGTTTTCTTGTTGATATTGATTGGTGCACTGTTTATCCACTATATCACATAGAGGTCATGGGATCAATAGCTAGAGAATCCTACTAGGTGCAGGCAATTGAATCCCCCTCCATCCAGATATTCCGGGGAAAAGGGAATCCAAAGGACTTGTTCTTCATAAATACATATTTATGTGAAATCTAAAAGGCATGGAATGAATAAATATCCATTGCTAAAGCAAATACCATGCTAATTACTACTAATTAACCAATACATACATCCCACTTAGCCCCACTAAATCCTGATATACAATTTTCTACACAAACATCCAACAAATGCATACTACACACTTCACTACATAGGATAGGAGGAATTCATTTTCCATATTAAAAAATTGCTGGAGTTTCTTAGGGTTTACTTCACTTTTGGGGGGAATTATTTACTTATTACAAAATGGAAATGCTGTTCGGAACTTCTTGTGAAACACGATTCAACTTGCAAATGTGCCCAACAAGAAAGTTCTAAAAGAAGCACATCCCACTCATATCCATGCAGAAGCATACATCTGTAAAAACAACGACTTTCAATTTTAAAATCTGGCAAGTATTTAGCAAATTGACATATTATAACCATCTCTTATGTTGCACATATATGGTAAGATACATACACTTACCAATCTCATCTTACGTACATTGTAAATTTGTAGTAATGATGTTCAGTATAAAAAGTTAAAAATAATACATACATTTCAGATTAAATCCTACAGAATTGTATTGTTGTCAAATGACCATGATCCAAAAAGATGCCAACATATCAATTACTGAGTGAGGGCCAAGATCTAACCTTCAATTTCCGGACCGGTCAGAGGCTAACTCGGCCGGTTGGACCGATTAGTTACCGAACCAGACCGGTTTGGTTACCAACCAGCCGGTTCGGTAACTAACCGGTCCCTGATCCGGTTTACCAACTGGTTTGACCCGGTTTGGTACCGAACCGGTGAACCGGCCGATTTCGGTTCCGATTTTTCCGGTTTTTAAAACTATGGCTGACATACCTTCTGTAGTAGGAGCAAAGGCCCAAAAAGCCCCTCAATTCTGTCACATTTTTAGGTGTAGGCCAATCCAAAATTGCCCAAATCTTCTTTAAGTGCACCTGGACCCCGTTGGCCCCTATCATTGTCGGGTATCATTGTCCATCCATTCTTTCTTGGGCCATGGTTTCCTTTCTTTATCTTTAATAGGAACATTGGTCCTGCAAGGAAACCTATTTTTGGGCGCTGCATTCTGCAAGTCTCTAGTCCGTCTGATGGCATCTACTAGGGTAGTGGGCCTATAAGACTTGACCCAACCCCGTAAGGGTTCAGTGAGAGCCTCAGTGAACAACATAATCAACCTGCTCTCTGATATATCTATGACCATGACTGTTATCCTCTGAAACCCAGAAATAAAAGCATCTGCACTCCCTGTCTGCTTGAGTTGTGCCAGCTCCCTAAAGTGTACCTCTGGATCCTTCCGATCAAACCGCTCAATGAGCCTCTGTGTAAAATCTGTGTATGAGGTGATGGTGTTGTGACCCAGTGTCACTAACCCGTGGTACCACCACTCATGTGCTTCTCCATCCAAATGCAAAGTAGCCAATTTAATGGCATATGTCTCAATCATGGGGTTGAGCTAGAAGTATGTATCCAACTTCTGCACCCAATTCCTAGCTGGGCCACCCCGGGTGCCCTCAAAGGTAGGGATAGTCAGTTTCCTTGTAGTGCATTGTAACTCATAGTTCTGGGTGAATGGCCTATTGTAAGCTTTGGGTTTGTGCTTACTTTTAAAGTGGCAAAAGTCAGTGAAGGTCATGGCTGAATGGAAGTCCTCTCCTAAAGCCCTATATTCTCTCAGATAGGAACTCATGGGTTCTTCTGGTTCTGCTTGTGCCAAAGGCAGTGCAGCTGGACTATCTAAGAATTGAGGCATGGTAGGTCGAAAAGCTAAGTCACATGACACGAGGACACGGGACACAGAGGACACGGAAATACGAGTGTCCGACACGGACACGGCGACCCCCGGAATTAGGACACGGAGGACACGTTTTATATATATATATATATATATATATATTTTAATTAAAAAATATATATATATATTAAAAATATAGTCATATAGATCCATTTTTTTTTAAATCTAGAACATTTACACATATTCAATAGAAATTAGAATAAATACACAATGCACAATCACATTTGTCATTAATACATTTGTCATCAACATTACACATTTGTCATTCATAGATTCATAGATTCAAGATTCATAGATTTATAGATTCAAGATTCAAGATTCATAAAATTTCTCAATGTCTCAGAGGATGCAGATTCATAGTCATAGAGGATGCAAATCTCTAGGTAGTAGGTAGTTAGAATGCTTGCAGGAGGAGCTGACTCTTGAGTGAGGGTGCAGATACCAAGGAGTGTGCATGCATATATGCCATAGTCATCCTCCAGCTAGGGTGCATAAGTTTTGACACTATTATTCATGCAGGCAGGTGCACTGGCAGTAATGATTAGAGTTAGGGTTTGATTCTGTCAGTTGGGGCACTTCATGCATGAGTCTAGATACATTGTATCTTTTCTTGTCTCTTATTCTATAAAAGAAATGAAGGGCAAACCAGTGTGTTAGTGAGTAAGTTAAAGATTTGGGCTTTTCTTTGTGAGTTTATCATGTATAATTAGTAGAATACATATGTTGTTTAGGGAGTGCAGATCTGTGTGTTTTCTGTCCATATTATCAGCAATGTGTGATTTTAGGGTAGCGTACTCTATAACTGTTATTTTAGGAAAAATGCAAGAAAAAATGTCATGTTTTTTGGAAAAAGTTGTCATGATTTTTAGAAAAAAGTGTCCTGTTTTTGAAAAAAGTGTCATGTTTCCAGGACACGTCCAGGACACATCTAGGACACGTGATTTCACAGTGTCCGACACGTACTTTTAAGTGTCCTATTTTAGGACACGTAAAAATGACGTGTCCAACACGTGTCCTTGACGTTTTCGTGTCGGACACGGTGGGGGTTTAGGACGTGTCCTGTTACTTAGTCGAAAAGGCTTGTATATATGGGGATGGCTCTGCATGTTGGTATGTAAGTGCTCCCTACTACTGCTGGTGGATACCCTATCACTGTTGGGAAATAAGGGACTGTGTGGGGTGGACCCATTCTTCTCAGTCATTTGCCTGAAGGTGCTCATCATTTCTTTTTGCCCAGTGGTGAGTTCTTTTATGGCTGATATGAGACTATTGAAAGCTATTTTATCATCATCGGCCATTGTTTCTTTTCCTTTTTCAAACGGATACTCTCTGTTCCCCAAATCTATGTCCTCTAACTCCTCTTCTCTGTCTATATACCTCTGTCTCCTGTGAGTAATGTTGTATGGGTCTCTTGGATTCATTTATAATTTTTGCATGCCCACAGCTGGCAAGGAAAATAGCTCTGATACCACTGTAATATCCCAAACTGATATTTTCCTGTTTATGTGTATACTGTAGATGGCTAATAGACTTACTCCTTAATCAAATAGGAAAGCAAACCCTGAACTTTGCATGCATGTAGTTGCATGCAAATATGTGCCCTAGAAAAATACTGAGATGCAATAAAATAGGAGAAATCAATGCATGTACATACCAACATATAGATCAGCTGATGGTGAAGAGACTGGTCCCAAGATGCAAGGATTCTGCCAGACGAATAAGGAGATACACCAAATCGTCCTCCACAGGTGAATGCACCCTGCTCTCAAACTGTATAAGATCCATAATAATAAATAAGCTGCTGCTGGAAGCCGGGATGATGTGCACTAGGGTTATAATACCCCTCTGATGATGATGGAAGAAGCATGCGGAAGTTATGAACCCTGTAGGTAGGAAAACGAATTGCTTTGTCTTTGATCACGGTGACATGGTGTGACAGTGAAACCCTCTGGCTAGATGAATAATCAACCTCCCGGAATAACTGCTAAATGTAACCTGATAATGAACTAGTGCTGAACCTGGATGATCCAACCTAATGATGAACTAGGGCAGATAGATTTCGCTGTCGAAATACGCTAGTTAGCTGAGCATGCGCTCAACCCCAACTTAGCTCGCCAAGCTCTCCAATTCGACTCCACAAATCAATTATCACATAAGTGACTTCTCCATTCACTTTATCTTTCTTTTATAACTTTCAACTACGAAAACCCTAACTTTCGACCTAATTAGGTCACTTTATCTTCTAATTTGCAATTGACTTGTATGCATGCACAAACCCTAACTTTTGACCTAATTAGGTCACTTTATCTTCTAATTTGCAGTTGACCTGCATGCATGCACATGGAGACTTAATCGGGTGCATGCATCATTAAATAATGCCCGGATGTCATGCATGCAGGTGGCCTTTGGCTCTAGTGGCCCTCTTCGACCCAATGGTGATATAATATTGATGCCCTAGATCTTCTATATATGGCATCAGTCTTCCGCTGATTCCTTAACTGTCAGTACCCGCTCGAACCTATAGGAATCACATAGGTTAGTGGGTTGGTCCTCAAATGACTAAGCAGAAGAAGACATTACACCTTAGCTATAAGTGCAAGGTTTCCTTCCTTTGCACCAGTTGCCTTGCTTTGAACTCTTCCTTCTTCTTCCAAACAGTCATGCCAAAGTCTATCAAAGTTTCTTAAGTTTCACATCCACTTAAAGCTATGCAATCTTTGTGAAGAAGGGTGCAACTCCTTCATCCTTGTTCATCTTTAGTGTACGAAGCTTTTTCTTCAGTACTCTCTTATGGCTAGGAGCCTTCTTTTCATACAGATTCGTCAAGGCGTCAAAGCATTCTTTGGCAATCTTCAATGGTGTGATGGTGGGCATCAAGGTTTCCTTGACTAAGTCATAGATGATCCTCCTTGCCTTTGCTTGCTTCTTCGTGAAAGCAATTCTGCCGGCATTAGATGTTGCTTCTTCTATGGCATTAAGAACCAAGTCATCAAGGTCATTTTCTTCCGAGGTGGCCATGAGCCTAGTTTTCCAAGAATTGTAGTTTGTTGATCTCTTATGCCTTTCTTCCGGTCTGCAAGTGTTGGTGGCCATCTCTGATTCACAAGTTTGTTATCTAAGTCTGCAAAATGTCCCAAGGTCTAGGAAGATCACAGTAATATGCTCTCTTACTGGAATCTTCACATGCAAAGCTCTGATACCATGTTAAATTTTAGCATGTGCATATATTCTTTAATTTTGCAGACTATAAGATAGATAAGAATCAGACAAGTGCAGTAAATAAACAGGCATCAACACAATGAACACCAGATGTTTTCAGGGGGAAACCTTTAAAGGACACAAACCCCAAAAGCATTAGTAATTCATCCCTTAAATGGGATGACTGAGTTTGTAGCAGCAATAAAATCTCAGAACTCTGAGATTAATGTCTTTAATAATTTGTCAAACCCTAGCAGACATTTGACTAAGACTTTCCACATAAAGGAAGAAGATCAATTGTTGGAGAAAATTCTTTTGCTGCCCGAAAAATGTAGAACTTGCCTGCTGCCAAAAATTTTCCTCTCAGCTGCCCCAGTTTATCCAGAATATTCCTGCTACTACTCGAACCAAAATTGAGCTTCCCAGATCGAAATGGGGCTGCTCGGATCTTCCTGAGGTTGCCCGAAACTTCTTGCCTGTTGCTCGAGATTACCTTTCTTTTGCCCAAATTGGTTATGCTGCTGCCCGAGTCAACTTAGGGCTGCCCATGAAGAATATACGGCTTCCCGAACGTTTCTGTGGCTGCCCGAGAGTAAGTTAGGGTTGCCCAAGATCTGCCTGAACATATCTGTGTCTGCCCATGATGAGAAGCAGCCAACCCGTGAGGAGAGACAGGTTCCCTGAGAGGAGAATAGGAAGGCCGTGAAGAGGAGAGGTTGCCCGTGTGTCTTCCCTGTTGTCCGAACTACTTCTGTGGCTTCCAGAAAGAGAAGAGGCATGCCCGTGATCTTTTTATGCTGCCAGTGGTGGCTCCTTAGGGTTTGTTGTTGTTGCGTGTAGGGTGAGCTGCAATGGTAGCACTCCCAAATGTGGAAGAGAATGTTCCCTAGCTACTCAAACCGCCATGCTAGGATATAAAACCAAGGATCACCACACACTTGAGAACCAGCGAAAAACTTCAGTCTTTTAATGGAGCATCCAAGATGGAGATGAAGTGTGAAGAAATGATTTGCAAGTAAACTTAATTTATAGCCTTTCAAGCACTTGAAGTGGTCCCTTACAAATAGGAATATAATAATAGGGTTTTAATCTTTCTCATGTTTACCCTTTTGACTTTGTCTTTTAGTGGTATTAAAGACCTTGTATTTTTACTTTGACTTATTGTAAATTGTAATACAATAAGTCTTCTTGTATTTTGTCTTTAGCCTCTTGGTCTTTCTCATGGACCAAGACTTAGGGTAACTATGTCCTTCAAGTGTTATGTGGTCAAGGCAAGTGGTCTTGATCGTCCTTCATGCACACTCAAGGTACATCATCATAAATAGGGAGAATTACTAATGCTTTTAACTTGAACTCCTTATTACACCAAGATTGGGTACTAGGTGTCTTAACCAAGGGTAGTTAATCTCTAAAGAAGATCACACAGCCCATAGATCAAGGATAGGAGTGCATCACATGCCCAGACCCAGTCTAGGGCTTATAGTGATAACTTGGTAACTGACCAGGTGCCTCAGCCCTAGGCTGCATCAATTGACTTAATGTCCAATACTTGGTAACTAACCAAGCGCCTCCATTCTTCCAGAGAGTGTCCCTCATCCCTAGGCTGAGTCCCCCCAGTTCTAGACTGGTTCAAGTTCTTGGTAACTGACCAGGTGCCTCCATTCAAAGAATGGCCACTGAGCTCTATGTTGACTCCCCCAGTACTAGACTGGTTCAAGTTCCTGGTAACTGACCAGGTGCCTCCATTCAAAGAATGGCCCCCTCAACCCTAAGCTGAGTCCCACGATCCTATACTTGTTCATTATTCCTGGTAACTGACCAAGTGCCTCCATTCAAAGAATGGCCACTCAGCTCTAGGTTGAGTCCCCAGTACTAGGCTGGTACAAGTTCTTGGTAACTAACCAGGTGCCTCCATTCTCCAAGAGAATGGCTCTCAATGTTGCTTAGCAAAAATTAACAATTCTCAGTAGTTTGGGAGCTCTAAAGTCATCTTTCAAGGTGGTTTTGCTGGTTTCTAGGCCCTTTTTCAGCAGTTTGGTACCCAATTTTCAGGTGGGACAATCTAATCCTAGCTCTGCTTGGGAAGTGCCATATATAGTTGGAAATCACTTTTTGAGACCTTTCCAAAGGAATAGAGCACTCGAGAAGATTCCTAGGGGTTTGATAGCGTTGGTGTCATCTTTCAAGCTGTTTTTTCACTTTTCTGGAGTTATTTACAGTAGTTGGTTTGACCTTATTGGCACATGCATGGACCATTAGCACGAGTTAAGGAGAGGTGGTTACACAATGGACCTTTCCTTGTCATTATTGATGGGATGTCTCACACGTGTGGCCCATTTGAGGAGTTTATTGCATGTTTGATGGAATGCTCTAGGGTTTTTTACCCATGTTGGAACCTAGGAAAACATGGCAAATGCTATTAGTGGAGCATTTTTGGTTTTGGGGTGGTTTCCTTGGAGGGTTTTGATGGCCTCCTTCTTTCATGGACTTATCTTGCACGTGTGGATTAATGAGATGGAATTAGAATTTCAATTGGCTAACATGTGGATATCATTGCACTATGTTGAGGTTTGACTTTTGGGAGATTGAACCATTTGGAGGTGATGTCCTAGCTTGAAGCACTATTGTTGGCATGTGGACATCATTTTCATCCTTTTGGAGGGGTGTCCTAGCTTTCAGAGTATAAGTACCCAAAATTGTGCCATATCAACACCACTAGATGCAAGGTGGCCGTGAGATTTCAAAAAAGTGGCTACAATAGAAAATCAGATAAATAAAGAGGAAGTTAGCAATTCCAGAACTACTATTTAAAGAATCCTGCCATATTTTTGTCACACCTTCCTTTTGGAGCCTTTTCATGCGGAGAATTCACCTTATTTGAGAAAGTTCTAGGCTTTTGGAAGCCTTTTTCTTGGAGCACTACCTTTGGAGACTAGGTTTGACTTCTTGTCATCATTCACCCTCATTTGATGGATGCACCCCCTTCTTGCGTCTTTCTTCTCTTGGATATTGTATTTGTGTTTTTAACAACCATATTTCATGGATGTTGTTAGAGTCTGTTAGGGTTTGTTGGAGTATTTCATTGTTTTACTCCATCCTATGCTAAATCTAGGGGTTTTATCATTATTTTATTGGAGGAGGTTGAAGAGCTTAAAGTTATATAATGATTTGCTCTATCCCTCATTTGTATGGTTGGATTTTGAGAGCTTTCTCTCTTTTGGAACCTAATGGACATATCTATATCTTTCATGGTGCAACTTGAAGCAGAAGGGTTTCTTCTCCATTCAAAGTGTGGCATCCTTGTTCTTATTTCTAAATGATGGCAATAAATAGTAGAATAACTAGAACTTGTTAATTAGGGCCAATATATGGAAAAAATAGAATCATTGGAAGGGTTTTATGTGAGAATTGTTTTCTCTATCTCCCTTTGGTGACTTATCCATGATTATATTACATTGTTCCGAGCATCTTCCTAGAGTAAGAGCTTGTAACACTCCAATATATGAGGCACACCCTAGTTAGCTATGTTCTGATGTGGCACTGCTCTTGAGACATCATAGCTGGTTTCTACATTTTTTTTCAGCATGCTAGGGTTTATTTATGGATTCTAAAAGCAACCCTAATTTCCTTAAATCTTTACGGACTCACCCTTTCTTGGAATCATCTCCTTAGACTCCATTTGTCGCTGGGATTGGCACTAGTCTTCACGGTCCTCCCATCACCCTTTATCTATCTATACTACAAAAAGATCTAAGGCTATCTCTTCAAATCACCTCAATTAAGATCTTAAGAGGTTCATCCTCTACCATCGGGTCGTCTGTTATGTAAACTGGCTGGCCAATATTAAAGAATAGGTCNCCCCCCCCCCCCCCCCCCCCCGCATCTCGCGCACGCTAATTTGAGAAGATATGAAGGACCTCTAGACGCCCTCTTAGCACGCGGAGCCTAAAATGGGGCACCATACTGTGCGGTATGCAACCACCTCTGCCTTTTTTGTTGGTGGATTAACTTAAACTGGGACTGGTTAAAATGCATCTGCTAATATTGGTGCTGGGTCAACTGCTTCAACGACTTGCTAAAACATTTGCTTCATCAACTGGATATATTTCTGCCTCATCAACTGAATAAACTTGGTCAATTGCTTATGGGTAAACTAAGGCTGGGTATATATATTGATATGCTGGTAGGAATCTGAATCCGTCATTTCCATAGCCTAGCAATGTTATCCTAGGTAAGGCCCCTTGAGTTGGAGAAAAGCCAACCTAAAGTGTAGAGAAGTGGTTACTGAGGTGACAGTGAGTAACAACTCTAAGTTGTGGTTGGGATAGCATTGTTCTTTTGGGCTTTAATCACACATGCTAGTTAGAGTTGTAACACCCTCATTTGTATTACTATATATAGAGTACAAATGAGTGATCAAAGCTGAATGAATCTCCAACAAAATAAAGCAGATGAGCAATTAATTTAAACTAAAATTCACCCAAAAAAAAGAACAAATATAATACATGTTCACTAGGCTAAGTCCCATCAATTAATGAAGAAGACAACTAAAATTAGTACAGAAAGGCAGACAAGAAACAGAGGCAACAAGGATGCAGGAATTCATGGAGATTCTGGGTAAGCAGCAGTCATAAAATAATGATTTTAAATGAGAAAGCACCAATGTCTGAATGACAATATAATACACTTAGTTCAAAACTGAAATGCTTTCTTCCCTACATGTCAAGGAGCTGCAAGAGAAGTCTTATAGTCAGTAGCTATATTCATGTTTTTTGACAACATGCATGATGGCATGAGTGCTACTACTTCAATTTCAACTTTCTGACTGTCAGACATGCATCTTCTGGCAGTCACTTTCAGTCCAGAAAGAAAACAACTCAATGTCTGGAAACATACTCTGCAGCAAATATTCGAGTCCGGTACCGTGGTAGTTGATCAGATTTGTCAACCTTGCTTAAACGAGTAGAAATAGATTCTGACCCTTCCACCTTCTTATAATTCACAATC
Organism: Pseudotsuga menziesii; assembly: GCA_001517045.1. Taxonomy (NCBI): domain Eukaryota; kingdom Viridiplantae; phylum Streptophyta; class Pinopsida; order Pinales; family Pinaceae; genus Pseudotsuga; species Pseudotsuga menziesii. The sequence continues at coordinate 489,314 of LPNX011119307.1, read as the reverse complement.
ATGCCCTCGTCATCTTCTCCAAAGGAAGCATTGCGATGACCCGTTTCCGATTCTGGATAGCCATTCTCAGTGTTTCTTTTAGCTGATGTTGCAAGCACCTAAGTGATGTCAAAACAATGCAGTAAGAATCATTCATGTAAGAACATATTGTTTCAATTCTATTTGAATATACTGCAAATGCAAAATTATTTAAAGGGTAAGCTACAATTTTTCACTAATGCTAAAATAAAGAAGAAATTAAGAGAAATAGTTTGAGGATCATAAGTGATCCACGATCATGATGTACAACATTATTTGTTTAATGTAAGAGCACCCATTAATGATAAAACACGAGAGTAAATTATATCGAGTGTTTAAGGGGAGAATTACAGCTGTCACAGACAATGAGATTAATCCCCATAAGTGATGATTGATCCAAGTATGCACCTGCCAAAAATTTACTAGCAGCAATTCCACATAGAGATCTGAAGGACTAATTTCACTATGAATGTCAAAGAGCTCTAGTTTGAACAAAGTATGAAGAGTCTTAAAACCTATGGCACATAGTATTTATTATTATATTTGTCTAAGAACACACCAAAACATACAGAAAGTCAAATATTCTTGGATTTGGTTACTGCCTGCCAATTTTCATTTTTACTAACAATCAATGTGCTGATTTATTTGAGAAAATACTACTGCATCATAACTAAGAAGAGCTTTTGTGCATTTGTCTTTCTTAGCTAAAATGAAAACAAAACTTCTGTCTTATGTACCATGCTATTTTAAGACAATTATGTATGATTCATTAACACAAAGAAGTAGAGATATATGACCCTAAATGTAGTAAAAACATCAGGCTTTTCTTTCTTAATTGTCTTACAATGCCCAAACACACGTCACCATCTGGTCAGGTTGTTGACTTGGTTTTGAGTTTCACTCTTCAGACTTTTCTTCTCTTTTTGCAGTATTGAAATGTTTAGCTTTCTCTCTAAACTGTGCCTCTGCTGCTAAGGTATTTCTACCAGATGATCCACCTTAAAGACTCAAGCATCAAGATTATTTCCCAGTAACAAGATCATCTCATGTACATCTCACTTGGCATACATCGCTGTCAAAGAAAATATCTCCAAAGAAGACTACCACAAGTACCAGCCACATAATAGATCAAGGTAGAAGTGAGAAGCATTGTTGCAAAACAATAGAAATTCACACTGCTTCAAGACAATAGAAATGTATCATATTTGGACGTGTAGCATTGAACCTACTTAGGCTAATAGCAAAACCACCATGTTTTCTTAACAATCATAAAGATGATATAGTACCATCAACAATTGCATCCTTCTCAATGGAATCACACTATACTTGCAATGCCTAACAACTACTTCAACATACTTAAAAGCAATGATCTTAAGAACTTGTCAAGCTCATTGGAACTTGACGAGTTTTGGCAAGTCAACTGGAATAAATGGTTTGGTATGCGAGTTAGAACTTATGGCCAGACTTGCTGAGTTTTGGTCAAATGCTATATCAAAAAATGTTAATATTTGCAAAGGGATGAAAAATGGAAAAATACATACAAGGGTCGGAGGACAAAAATAAATAAAAATTTCTTCCTCAATGCTCCTGATGCAAGAATCAAATCAGAAAAGGCTAAAGCATCCAGACACTTAGCATTGTAATGTCCCCATCCAAATGAGAGCTCGTAGAGATAGGCTTAGTGGTCTATTTGTTCCCCATAGACAATAGCCTAGGAGAAATAAGAGGATTAATTGATTACTTAAGTCACTAGAAACAAAAAGCAACAATAAATAAGGTGACTTAATTGATTAAATAAAAGTTATAAAGTGATTTCTAATAAAGTGGAAATAACTTATGAAGTTACTTTATTAAATTAAAAGGAGAAAAAGTAAAAAGGTGGCAAAAGGGTCAAAGGTGATATAAAAAGGGAAAAGTGAGGAGTTCTTTCCTCATTCTACACTTTCGCATTTGAGAAAAAGATATGGAGACTGTTAAAATTAGCAGCATCGGTAGTCATTCTCCAATGTGAGGCATTGGGCCACCCTGAGGCTAGCCAAGGAAATTTGGAGAATCAAAAAGTCTTGTGAAGTCATGGCAAAAGTCAGGGTGAACGTACAAACTTCGTGAGCCAGACAATAGCCAGGACGAAGTTGAATCTTGTGAATCTAGTGCAAAAGTCATGGAAAAAGTAACAAGCCTTGTGAACCTAGTACAAAAGTAAAGATGTAAACCTTGTGAGTCTAGTGCAAAAATCAGAATGAGAGTAAAAGCCTTGTGAGCCTAGTACAAAAGTCAAGGTGCAAGCTTTTTGAGCCATGTGCAAAAGTCAAAGTAGAGTCTAAGCAAAAGTTAAAACGAACATAAAAGTTTTGTGAGCTAGACTAGTATGTGGAATAACCCTTTTTGGTCCTTGTGATCTTCTTGGAATTGGCCACACTAAAGAGTCCCTTTATCGTGTGACCATGATAAAGGATCAAATGACCAGATGGTATGAAAAGATCTTCTTTAATTAATGTAATAATGCTATGCAAGCAGGATGGGACCATAAATATAGAGAGAGTGACAAAATGTGTAAAAGGAATTTGATTATAATGTAATTAGTCTATAAGACTAAAGTTAAATGTAATGTTGAATTAAAAGGCTAAAAGGCTAAGTTGTAATGTTATAATGTTATATTATGTCAATCAGCAATTAGAAAAATGAGCTTAAGTCTTCCTTGGGGCTTCTAGAAGTTTGACTAATCCCAACAAGAAGATAAGATCTGGACGCTTCTAGAAGGTTGGAAGAAACCATAAAAAGAAAGGACAAGAGGACCATTTGAGATACACATTCAAGCTTAAATCTACATTATTCAAGTGTAGATCTGCAACATACAAGTGCAGATTTACATTATTCAACTGTAGATATACAACATGCAAGTGCATATCTACAACATACAAGTGCAGATCTACAATATACAAGTGCAGATCTAAAGTTTTTAGAGCAAATCTATTGTACTCATCAGATCTGCAAGTTATTTATCAAATTTACAAGCTATTTACCAAATCTACAGGGTTCGAGCCATAATCTAGTCCAGCATTGAATTAAAGAAGCAAGCAGAAGTCTTTAGGAAGTCGGATCGAAAGGTACTTACTCAGGTCTAACAAGCAGCACATGAAAAAGGTCTCTTGTCGTCCTCTCTCTCTTTGATGTACTGTAGCGCCTCTTGGGGTTTGATTGTATTTCCTGCAAGCTTATTACGTAATAAAAGAAAGATCTCTTCTTGGGGTTTTTCTCCCTTTTGAGGGTTTCCCCAGAGTAAATTTGTGTTCTATGTGAATGTGATCTAATTTCTGTTGGTGTTATATATTTAATGTTTTGTGGATCTAAGTGTATTTGTGTTGATAAGAAGCTAAACTCAAATCTGAAATAAATCAAGCTCAGATTTAACAGACATCGGTGAGCATTTTGGCTAGGCTTTGAGAAACGCTTGCTTATTTTCACTAGTTTCAGAGGTGAAAGATTCCTCCCTAGGTAATGAAGGAGGAGAAATCATTGACATTTCTCCACAATGCGTAACTGTCGTGGGGTAGTATTGTAATTTCAGCTTCAGGTATGAGTTATTTGGAGGTTTGACAGAGATTTGCTTGTCTAGTGGAGACGGCACACCCACTGTTGGTAATCTGCTGAAGAAGGGAGGGGTGCACTGGGTTCCTCAATCATCTTTGGGGCAGGCGCAATCTTAAGGTAGAAACCACTCTACTATTGAATTTTTGTTTGAGCTTTGATCTTTAATCTTTGAATGCGTGATTACTGAGTACTTGAAACAATTTGATCATTCATACACATAAGCAATCACACATACCACGGTATGTACCCTGAGGAAAACCCTCAAAACAATGAGAGAGAAAAACGCCAGCAAATCTCCAAAGTATAATACTGATAGATAGTAGAGAAAGTCTTTTACAATAGCATATTTCTTTCACCACCCCAGGTGCAAGACAAGAGAGAATCAACACCCCAGGTGTTAGCATGGAGCAAGAGAGAATAGAGATGCATGGTGGTTCTCAGCAGTATGCCCAACATACAATTCAATTTGCACTATTTTCAATAGTGAACTCTGCCCTCTCATCCATTCACCCTTTCAACACTGAAGAGCAAACATTGCACACCAATTCGCACTTTTTCCATTAATAGAAAAACCCTGCACACTAATTCGCGCTTTTGCCTTGGATGCTACGAAACTGGATCGTCCGAATAATTACATGGCTCAACCAAGGTGCATCTCTTTATTAACTCTGCCTTTGGATTGAACTCAAACATTAACTGGTGGCTAAATCATTCAATTAGATAGCTAACATAAGTGTCGTAACTTAAGTGTCGTCTTTTAGTTTAACTAAATTGTTGTCATGCAAAACGCTTCAGTTAACTAGTTTATTATCACTTAGTTAACTTCTTTAACTGAACTCCTTCTTGATTGCATAACTGAAGTGATCAAACTAAGTTCTCTTTACTTTAACTGAAGCTTGCATTGTTTACATCACTAGAGTTCAATAATTCGAGTTCTTCTTGTTGGCGCAAACCCAGCCAACAAAACCTATCCAACAGGGGTTCCCACTCTATCGACGCTCAGCTCACCACAATCTCCCTGAGCACCGACCCAGACAGGTTTTACCTTGTCCAGCAACACCGGCGAAGCAGATGAAGTCTCACCCAAGATGTTCAAGGGAGAGCTGTCGGAACCAAGTTTCCGCAAAATAGAAGAAGACTATGTGCATCGACAATCTATCGACTTATCTAACAAATCTGACCAGTTACTTAATCAACAGGACCATTCATCATTGCTCTTAACAGATCACATTATTCATTCATAACCGAAACAATCATACTGTTGCGCAAACAGATCTAGATAGACAACATCATTTAAAAGAAAAAAACATCGTATCATAGATCCATGTCGCACACTAAATTTGCATTCACCATTAGATCACAAAAACAGTAAGATAGAAAAAGATAAAAGAAACAACAATTCAAATAAACTCTCGTCTTATCATATTACTTCTGCGCAATGATTCACAGATTCAAAACAGTTCACAATTCAAGCTCCAGTCTTGATTCTTCAAAACTTCTCCCCAAAATCTATCTAACACTTGCAATTCTACTTCTATTTATAGGCTTGCACCTTTACATTCAAGGTCCACTTTTAACTAACTCTTAACCAATTCTTAACTGAATCTACAAAATAATGACCAATATCCGCAAAATATGGTCCAAAGTACAAAAAGTGACATAAAATATTCAAAATATTCTATCTCCGGCTTTCGCGCCATCTTTCACTTGCATAGTGTCTTTTGAGCTTGCGCAGCATCCGCGATGTTGCGCAGCTAACTTGTCCCAAAACCCCTGCCAACAGGCCCCCACCGCAATCTTGTGGCTCACCCTCGAGCCACGCTTAACCGGACATGGTGAACTCACCGATCTTAGCTTTGAAACCTGCAAACTCCTGGGTTATCGCTTTGACCTGCTTCTTGACCTATTTAGTAATCTCCTGGCTCACCTTTAGATCATGGTTGACAGGGTTCTCAACCATCTTTGCAGCAATGTTTGTCTTGCCTTCTTGTGCAGCTTGGAGCGCAGAAACTGCTTTCACCGATAGCTGCGCTCCAATCTCCTGGAACTCATCTAACTGTGCACTGCGCCATTACTGCCTTTCTCTTGCGCTTACAACTCGTTGCTGCAGCTCCTTTAGTTTCGGTGCCTTGGTGATCAGCATCATAAATGGCATTGCTTTGAGCGATGTCTTCAAGGTCGCCAATTGCCCGTCTACTTCTTGCAATTGTGTAGTCAATTGCTCTAGCTGTTCGTCCTGCACTATGCTGCCCCAAACTTACGTAGTGGCATCTATGACTTTCTTGGCCTCCTACTCTAACTCATCGAGCTGTGTGGCCAGCTCTTCTATCTCGCCCTTCCTCACGGCTATCTGTTTTGGTGGTGTGGAGGGGTGTATCAAAGCGTCCAAAATGTTGGTTTCGCTCTTTAGCTGTGCAATAACAGCTCCAAGTTTCCTCGCTCTGGCTACCACATCCAGCTCTGTGGTGCTCTCCAAGACAAGCTGACAGGCATCTGCTACTGCCGCTTCCAACTCCTCGTGTGCTTTCTTCAAGACCTCTATCTCCTGTGCTTTGTCTTCAGTCAACTTCTCCTTGGCTCGGCACAATTCTTCTACCTCTTTTTGCATTGCTTCTTTCTCCTGCGACCGCAAGTACTGGTCACTGATATTCTTCTGCCTATCAACCAACTCCTAGTTGGCAACCTGCTGCATGTACACTAAAGTCTAGGTAGACAGGCTGTTCATGTCTAATGCAACATTCTGCAACTGCTGCAGGGAGGTTTTCAAGTCCTCCCGTCCGGCATCAATCGTAGTCGGTGTAATTTGAACATTCCTTATTCGCGGCTCAGTGCTGATTGATGCCTACTCCTGCACAACTGTGCTCTCTGGTGCTTGTTTCAAAACGACATTGTAAACAGAATCCAATTTAGCTCTTACCTCGACGATCTCTTCCTATGTTGATTTCTTCATTTCTTTTGCGGCTGCATCAGCCGCATCATTAACAGACTTGACAAGTCGGTGCAGTTATGTTTCCATTGTTAATACGGTGTTGATGCTCGCAGCCTGATCCATGCGCCTCTTTGCTCTTATTTCCTAGAGTATGCGTTGCGCTTCTGGGTCAGTGGGTGTCTCTGTCGATGAGTCATCATCCGATTGTTGGTCATCTTTGCGCACGAGATCCTCAGGTGCATCCGCTGGGGTTTCTATCGAGACTTATGCTATACTGATCAGTTCTCGCCACTCTGTAGGCGAACTATTAATCACTGCCTCCAGTTCCGCATCAATCACCTTATACCGCATTTATGTCCATTACTTGGCAGGGTCTCGTCGCACTTGTGAACGTAAACAGTACGGGGTCCAATTGCAAAACGCGCAACCCTCTAATATTTTGTCGCGGCTTCCTCCGCCAGTCTTGGAACTTTCACTACTAGAGCCTACAGCGCTTCCCAGTAGATCCAAAATTGGATCGAACAGTCTACCACTCTCTCTGCTTCTTTAACCCACCATAAGTTCTGTTATCTCGCGCCCTTGCATACCTCTATTGCTTTGACGTCCATCCCTTGGTAATCATCTGGCTCCATCCACGCTACTAGCGCAATCAAAATGAGGAGCCAACTGTATGTGAATGGTTTTTCACCTGTCTACACGGCCACTGCGTCCTCCGCTAATTGGTTCATCAGAAAAAGGGACCAATTCATTTGTGTGCCTTGCGCACATAACTCAACACATGCGACCACCCCGAAATTACATTGAACTGATTGGTTCTTCCTTACTACTTTACTAGCCAGAATCTTGGCACCAATACGTACCGCACGGTCATTGATGTTATCAATGCGGTAGGCCCTCCCGTCGCGATCTAAGGCATAGCGCTTCTTCAGAGTCATTGCCAACTTCTTGTCATTACCTTTGCCACGGATATACTGTGAGGGGTCTGGCCCATCCTTGGGTAGCCCTGTTATTGCTAAAATCAACTCCATCGTGACTTCAACCGGCTCATCTAACCATAAATACCCACTATGGAAACATGCCAAAAGTTGTTTCACACATGCATTCGCCTCAGTTGGCCGCCCAAAGTGCGACATATTGATCAACCCGAGCAATCCTGCTTTGTCCAGTCCTCTTGCTTAGTCCTGCGGAATGTGCTCTATCGAGGCACCTTCTACTGATACCACTAGCAGATACGGCTCCTTTGCGACATCCTCGAGTGCAAGCAAGTCGTGGTCTTCTTACTTCATCAGCATCAGTGCAGGCACAATATCAGAAGTGCATACCATCCCGTCTAGTATTGTCGGCATCTAGATTTGGTATCTCTGATTCTTCTTGGGTTTCTTGGCCTGCACACCAGGCCGACTAGGTGGGACGTATCCAGGGATGTCCTTGACAGAAACCTCTGTTTTAACAGCAGATTCCATCCCCCCAGGGCTCGACAGCCATGTCTATGCAGTGTTTTCTCCTTGCGCCCTCGGGGTCGTTCTAGTTCGTCTCTTCTGTGATACTGGAGAGCTAGGATTTTGCGTCTTCCTCTTCGTTGACGAGCCAGCTTGCATACTGGTGACTTCTTCCTCAATTGCAACTGGTCTGAGCGGTGAATCTTACTCACTTGAAATCTCTACGGTGTCTAGGTTTCTTTGCATGCCGCACCAATTCCCTTCTAGACTTACTAAGCTCACACTCTCTAGACTTAGCAACTTTCCTACTCTTCTCAGCTTTTCTCGACAACTCGGTAACTCTACAACTCAACGTAATTCAACTCTGCACAATGGTGTCTTCCGACCATAGCAAGCTTCCTCTTATAGCGTCAAATCAACTCATACTTCATTATTATGAAATCAATTCAATCATCATGACCAAATCATTCGTTAACTACCCAAATCTGCTGCCGATTTTGCCAACCCAACGTCAGAACATCCATCATTACACGTCACTTCCACGAGCGTCGTCGGTTAACTACTTTTAACTGTCTTCATCCCAAATCTGCTGCCGATTTTGCCAACCCAACGTCAGATCATCCATCATTACACATCACTTCCACGAGCGTCGTCGGTTAACTACTTTTAACTGTCTTCATTAATTATTGATTTGACGTCTACTCGCAGCCCTACAGCTGTCGCGGCATTACCTCCTAACTGTGCTACTAACTCCTACTCTTGCACAACCACCTGCTCTTGGTGCGCCTTCCATTCATCCATCATCCTATCCCCTCTTTTTCTTTTTCTTTTTTTGCGCAGTGCCTTACACATGGCGCGGTTTTGGCCCTATCCTATAAGGATTTAGTCGACTACCATTCACAACCTTTGGTAGCATTGCCCCATCTAACTGTTGTAGCTAAACTGCTCCTCCAAAAGTAATAGAATTAATAAGGTATGGGCCTAACCAATGCATCTGTAACTTACCTGGATGCTTCATGAACTTGCTGTCGTACAACAGCACAAAATCTCTTTACTAAAATTATTTGTTCTTTATGTGGTGATCGTGCCAAGCCTTCTGTCGATCCTTCTCGACGTGCTGGTGGAATCCTGCAATAAAGCGACCATCTTCAAGCTATATCAATTGCGCCACACGCTCCTCTAGCGTTGCTTCATCATCCATGTTCGTCGCTACTGCAATGCACAGACTGGGGACAATGTACTCCATAGGCATGACTCCCTCTTGTCTGTATACCAATTTGAATGGTGTTTGCCCTGTCAATCTCTTGCAAGTGGTGCAATATGCCCACAACGTTGTTGGAATCTTCAAGTCCCAGTCATCGCGGTTAGCATTGCATACCTTGGTAAGCACATGCTCCAACATCTTGTTGAAGGCTTCTACTGTTCCATTCGCCTGTGGATGATATGGGTACTTTTCTTATGCAGTATTTGCAACTCCTTTGTCAGCACGCTTACTATGCGGTTGATGAAGTGACTGCCCTAATCGCTCATCAATATCCTTGGATATCCAAACCGCGTCACAATGTTTTCAAACAGGAATCTTGCCGTTGTCGCAGCGGTGCAATCCAAGACTGGTGCGGCGTCCACCCACCTCATCAAGTAGTCTGTCGCTGTGATTATGTACCGTGCGTCAGTTCTCTTCCCAGGGGGGTTGATTGGACCCACAAAATCCACAACCCTTTTATCGAAAGGCTACAAATTTACTTGCAATACTAGCGACATCTCATCCTGCCACGATGGTTTTCCAGTGCATTGGCAGATATCGCAACTCTGTGCATAATCTATCACATCATTCTGTAAAGTGAGCCACCAGAGCCCTGCACAAAGCACCTTTCTCGCAGTAGCACAACGTCCATAGTGCCCACCAGCAACTCCCGCATGGGCCTCCTCTAAAATCTCTCCTTGTTCTTGTGATAGGAAACATCACTGCAAATTCTCGTTTGGGCCTAGTTTATAGAGGCGGCCAGCAATCAACTGGAAATCTGAAGCCTTAACCACCAACTGCTTCTTCTGACTTGTTGAAAACTCTTATGGTGTGACTCTCGTCGTCAAGAATTGAATGATGTAATCATAATAATCATCTGCTATGTCAACTCTGAACAACTACGCATCCGGCAGTCCCTCTTCAATATTTGTTGGCTCTTCGCCTGTCTCAATCCGAGATAAATGATCAGGGCCAGCATTCACGCGACCCGGCTTCACAATTATCTAAAAATCAAACTCCTGAAAGAGAAGTAGCCAGCAGCATATCTTCCCCCCCCAACACAAGCTTATTGACTAGGTGCTTCAAAGAATAATGGTTTGTAAACATCTTGAAATGACCGCCTAAAAGCTAATGCCTAAATTTTTGCAGCGCATATACCATCGCCAGACCTTCTCTCTCTGTGGTTGTATAATTTTTCTCAGCAAAGGACAACTTCCGACTAGCGAAAGCGATCGAGTGATCAAGATCTCCTTCTCCTAGTTCTGCAAGCACCACTCCCAGTGCAACAGACGAGGCGTCGACATGGACATGGAACTCCTTGTTCCAGTCTGGGAAAACTAGTACTGGTGCAAACACCATCTTGGCCTTCAGTGTGTCGAAGCTTCCTTGACATTCTTGGCTCCATACAAATGCTATGTCTTTCTTCAATACTTTCTCCATAGGGATAGTCATCGCAGCATAACCTCTAATGAATTTGCGATAATATCTGGTGTGCCCCAGCGTCACCCTAAGCATATTCACATTCGTCACCGGTGGCAAGCTCAAAATGAGCGCTATCTTTGCAAGGTCGACCAACAGTCCTTGCTTACAAAGAATTTGACCCAACAACATTCCAAAAGGTGCACAGAAAACACACTTCTTTGAGTTCAGCACAATCCGATGCTGTCGACATCTTTCCAGCATCAATCGCAGGTTTGCCAACTGATCCCTAATCAGACCATACACTGTCCAATCATCTATGTATACTTGAAGAAATTTCTGAATAAAATCTTTGAATGCAGCGACAACAACCCGAGAAAAGATCGCAAGTGCATTTTTCAACCCAAAAGGCATCACTGTGTATTGGAAGCAGCCCCATTCAGTAACAAATGTCGTTTTCTGTCGATCTTCTTTTGCGATCCTTATCTGGTGATAACCAAAAAATCCATTTGTAAAAGAGTACATCTCTTGAACGCCTACTCCTTTGAGTACTTCATTTGTGAATGGTGTCAGAAATGGATCATGCATACATGCATTATTCAATTTTCTCAGATCGACACAGATTTGAACTTCACCTGTTTTCTTATCTTGGACCACCATAGGACTGATCCATTTTGATTCTTCGACTAGCTCAAGTATTCCAGCATCCAACATCCTATCGAGCTCAGCTTTAACCCTCTCCTTGTATCACGGATTCAAGCGATACGGCCTCTGCTTTACCGGTTTCGCATCTAGTTTTAATGGAATCTTCATCTCTCCCAAATCACCCAGGATCCCTTTCATTTCAAAGAATTTGGTTGAAAACAGATCTTGAAATTCATGCATCAAATATGTGATCTTTGCCATAGTCTCTTCGTCCCAATAGTCCCCAACACTTGCAAATTTCGGGTTCTCCTCTGTCCCAATGTTGACTTTTCTAATCTTCAGCGGCTAGTTCATGGGATCGATCAGTATATCTGGCGCCGCGACATCACTACTCCCTTCTGTTTCTTGAATATTGATATTCCATAGCTCATCATCATCCTCAGGTCCACCAGACAAATTATAGCATTCCATCATCGATTGCATGTGGCAATGCGCATGTGGGTCCACTGGATATGCAACTAGCACTATCTTCAACACCACATCGCGGATGAGTTGAAGCGCATTATGTACATCCGGATTGGTATCCGCGAAACGAAAAATATGAGCAAAGCAAACTGTTAGCTCTTCCCAAGTGGTTATTTCTCTGCGCAATTCCATCGATACATACCACAACCTCGGCATTTCATCCAAGGTGTGAATGAAGGCATGGACCCATTCATCCTTTGGTCGCAATGCCCATAGAGTCTGGCATTCCACCAAGTAACCGATGAGGTCATTCCGGCCATCGTACCTCCCAGTGTGATATATTTCTCCATTGCCGAAGTGCACTGTCATCAACCGTCGACACTACACCCATCCATTAATCGTCTTCTTATGGGTCACCCACCAACATGCTAGAGTAGCCTTTAGTGCTTCCTCCAGTGCCAACAATCCCTGAGGTTCTGATACCTTCTCTTCAAACTCCATTTAGAACGCAGACAGCTCAGGAAGCCCCTCGTAGATTTGCAATTCGACAGTCTCAGTCGCAACATGGCACAGCAACTGCGTAATCAGACCACACTGACTGAATGACACCTCGTGTATGCGATTTTGCCATTTTTCTAAACCGCCATTAGAATCAGAAGACGCAGAACCAAAGCTGCGCCAACCAAGTTCTCCATCAGCAGATGGGTAGATGTAATCCTCTAAAATGTTGTAAGCATGATCCCATCCCCTAACAACTTCATCCTTTATAGGCTCAATATACCTTCGTCCTTCATTCGGATCCATTAGAGCGATGACTTTGATGTCGTGATTTTCAAATGTCATCATCCGCTTCTTGAAGTTAATTACTGCCATACTATCATTGGCCCATCCAATCCCCAGCAATGCGGGATAGGAGCCTCCACCATCAACAACTTCAATCACATTGAAATCAGCATAGGTCTGCATACCTTCAACATCTATGTCTAGGTTCAACACACGTCCGATTGGTTGTACTTTGGCCTGACTAGCCAATCGCAGCTGCACAGGGGACCAACCCAACGCCGACCTCCCCATTTTCTGCCATGTCTGCTTTGTCAAGGTATTCACATCTAAGCCTAAATCCAGAATGACAGAATCTAATTTATAGTCCCCAATCTAAATGTTCATGCGCATCTTGTTCTCGCCCAAAACTGGCACGCGAGTGTTGAAGCCCAAACTGTGGGCGCGTTGGCCCCGTGACAACTCTCGAGAGAGAGGCCAATGTCACCACACCCCTCTCTCCTCACTTCAGGCTGGCTCTTCTCCAGCTCTAGGGGGGTTTCCCTAAGTTAGGATCACTAAGGCAGGTGCGGCTGAGGGCAAGGTGATCTGAAGAGGTTGTCTTAGAGAAACGTTTGTAGCAAAAAAGGAAAGGATTGTACTTGATGGACAGGAAGGAAAGGGAGGATCAATCCTCGAGGGAAGACCAGTGTCAATATCCGAAGGGTGAATGGAGTCAAAAGGGGACTCAGGGATGCCTTGTGTTTCACGGAAGGGAGACTGAGCTAGTCCGTTCCATAATCAGAGGCAAGGAGAATGGAAGTATAATTGACTACTAGCCATTACTCCTAGACCTTTAAAAACATAACGGCGACAAGCAACTTGGCAGCTGCAAATGCTTGCCCAATGTGCTAGATTATAGCCCTCTATGCTAAGTCTAGTCTACAACTTATGAAAAACAGACAAAGAACTATAATAGAGATACCCAAGATATTCCAAAAAGCCCCAACATGATCTTCACTTTATTCAACTCTATGAAAAAATCATCCCAGCCAAAATTTCCCATCCTTGTACAATGAAACAGCCTTGCTCTTTATAGGCCATAAAAGGCTCAAAAATAAAAATAAAATAATAATAAACAAAAGAGATAAAAAGTGGACAAGCTCTAGATCCACTTTTTTCTCATCACTTAATCTACTTTATTAAAATGAACTATACTTTACTAAAATACTCATAACCATAATGGGCCCAAACAGACTGGCGGCCACTCTAAACTAATAGCTTGCTCCTCTCTACTACCACATCATCAAAGAAAAAGTCGAGCTTATCCCACACAGATCTTTTCAAATACAAATCTTGTGAGCTTGTGGCTGCCAACTGAAAGAAAAATCGTGTCGACTACTTGAAAGAAAATCATGGGACCAAACTCCACGCAACCTCCAACGATGGAAATTCTTTGATATGCTCGGCTACCTCTGCTAACTATAAAAACCACTGCCAGATGATGAATGTAATCAGCTGCCAAAACATGCACCGATCAATTGCTCCACCTTTCCCGTTGCTCATGAAATAACTTACTGACTCCCGAGTTTTCCTTGGCGCTAAGTATGAAGATTTCAATCGAAAAACCTGATTTATTCAAAGCTCAGACCCGTGCAATAGCTAGCATAACTCAGAGCCCAGACCCAAATACCCATGGGCACCCGATAGATTCTCCAAGCGCTTGACCTTCAGTTCTATATTTACTCCAGTATAACCCAGAACTTTGAAGTGTTTTGCTATAATTGGCAATAACCAAAGACCTTTTCACCATATCCCATATTCAAGCTGCATTCTGAAGCCAGTCACGCTCACTGATTAGCCTTGCAAAGGAACGACGTGGCATTGAAAGTACCTGATCACGGAGTTGCTTCAGCATTGACGTGTAGCTCTCAAGCCGAATCTTTGTTGAATCGTCTGACACCTTCAATGGAGGAGCATCGAAGTTAACTTCACCAGGAGCCCCAATCCTAGTGTACAACATTGGCTTGGAGAATGACTCGTGATGTCGTAACTTTAACACACTCTGCTACAGATCTCTGCACCAAATGAGGGCACATTTATTATTCAAGTGATCAAGTTCATGTGAGTTAGAAAGTGCCTGGAACTGCCATCTATTTCTCTGTTGGAGATCAACTCACTGATGGGAAGCTACAGCACTGTCAAGAGGGTGCCATTGGGGAAAAGTGATCTGGGTGCCCAGGCGCACGTCGGAGGACAACAGTCGATTGAATGAATCGAGCATTGTTATGGCAGAAGCATATTAAGATAAGCAAAGTAGGAAATACACCACACAAACAAAAAGTAAACACACATAAAAAATGCAAGAATTCGAACAAAACTCTATTGTTCTATTAATACTCTATTACTTGCTTGTATTTTACAATAGTGTACATGCTTATATAGGATGCCGAGACGCTTGGGTGACTACCCGTTACACTCAGTTACAGAGAAGTTAGAACGGTTCGAAAGTTCAACCGTTACAGATGACTAGAAGACAGAGAGACTGTTTCTCATAGTCGTGTTAAGATGCTGGAGTCGACGATGCATGTCGAGATGCGGAACCTATTGAGGTTGTGTCGAGGTTCGAACTTGTTGAAGTCGATGTTGAACCTGTCGAAGTCGACAAACATACCAACTGCTAGGTGGATCAAAAAGCAACCACCGTTGGATGTTGTAGATTTGATCTCGAAACTTCAATGCTTTTTTAACTTCTCATTGGTTAGAGTCGGTGTCGTTTGATTGGGTCGATGAACTGACCAAGTCGATGGGCGTTGAGGGTTGAAATACATAACAGATCTCAAATGGACTCTTTCCCGTAGAGTTGTGTTAAGCACATTGTAACCGTCTTGTATGTATGGAAGACTTTCATCCCATGTCTGACGATGCTTGTGGTTGTACATGTGAAGCAGATGTACTACCAAGCGATTCACAACTTCCGTCTATCGGTCTATTTGAGGATGAAAAGCTATCAACAAAGAAAGTCTCGTGTTGAGCTGTTGGCAGAGAGTCTTCCAAAAGATGCTAACAAATATGGCATCTCTGTCGAAAATGATGGTCGTCGGAAGGCCATAGTGTTTCCAAACATGTTCAAAGAAGAGTTGAGCAGTCTATTGTGTTGTCGTAGTCTTCTTGCATGGCATGAGGATAGCCATCTTGGAAAATCTGTCGACTACTACTAAGATCGCGTCATGCTGATGTTTGGTAGTAGGATATTCCATCAGGTAGTCCATAGAAATAGATTCCCATGGTCGACTAGGAACCGGCAAAGGCATATAAAGTCCTTGTCGTCGATTCGGCGGTTTAGCCTTGGCACAAACCATGCACGATCGAATGTACATGTTGACGTCAGATTTAAGTGTAGGCCAATAGATATACTTTTGTAGGATAACAAAAGTCTTTGCTACTCCAAAATGTCCTGCGGTCTTGCTATAATGCGCATCCCAAATGAGCTACTGTCGATGCTCACTGGTCGATACACAAAGTTGTCCAAGCTTGTATAGCAAGGTGTCATTCAGGAAGTAGTCGGTAGTAGACAATGTGTCGGTCTGTAGCTATCGATAAATTGCAGAGAAGTCGCAGTCTACCGAATACAATTGCAACCTAGTGGTGGTGTTGTAACCCTGAATACTCATCACTGTAGAAACTAGAGTAATGGCTGGTCGACTGAGACAATCGGCTGCGGCATTGACTTTACCTTTCCGATACTTAATTACCAACTGAAATTGTTGCAAGTAATTAATCCACTTGAGTTGTTGAGTTGTTTGTAATTTCGACTGGGACGGGGCGAACTGTAAGGACTTGTGGTCAGTAAGGATGACCATTTAGTTCCCAAGGATGTTATGTCTCCATTGCCTAAGGGCTTGCACAATGGCATACAGTTCTTTTTCATACGTCAAATACCTTCTAACAGTGTCGTTGAAAGTTTCGGAATGAAAAGTGACTAGGTGACCAGACTAAGTGATCACTGCTCTTAAAGCATAGTCTGATGTGTCTATTTCAATCTCAAAAGGCTGATGCAAACCAGATAACAAAAGTACTAGTGCAGTATAAAGCTTGTTTTTTAATTGTTCAAAAGCTTGATGTTGTGTCAATGTCCATTTGAAGACAATTTTCCCATTTCCCTTAGTTAATTGATTCAAGGGCCACGCTATGTGACTGAAGTCGAGTATGAATCATCAATAAAAAATTTCCAAACCAAGAAAACTTCTTAGTTCATGAATGTTTTGAGGAATGGGCCAATCTTTGAGGATCCGTACATTTTCTAGTCGATATGAATACGTGCAGAGTCAATTACATACCCCAAATATCTGATGTTGTTCATCGCAAATGAGCATTTGTCCTTGTTCAAATATAATCGATGTTGCTAGAGAGTGTCAAAGTTGTCTGACGTGTTCTTCCCATGATCGACTGAAAATCAAGATATCGTCGAGATAGACAATGACACACTTGCGGATGAAAGGTCGTAGAAGGTCATCCATATATCATGTGAAGGTCGCAGGTGCATTGGTTAAGCCAAAAGGCATGACTAACCATTCAAACAATCTTTCCTTGGCTTTGAAAGTCGGTTTCCACACATTGGTGGACTCGATAGGAATCTAATGGTATCCAGACTTGAGGTCGAGCTTCGTAAAGAATTTAGTACCTTTCAAACAATCGTTGGGTTCATCTATCCTTGGGAGAGGGTAACTATTCTTACCGAAATTTTGTTGAGAGCCCGATAGTCGATGCACATGCGCCAAGTGCCATATTTCTTTGGAACAAGGACAACTGGACTTCCACGAGGATAGGAGTTGGGTCGAAAGTGACCTTTGTTGATCAAATCCTGAATTTGTCTGTGAATCTCTTCGCTCTCGAGAATGGATCTTCTGTAAACAGATGCGTTAGGTAATGAAAAACTAGGGACAAGTTCAATGGAGTGTTTTACCTGGCAATGCAGAGGTACTTTGTTTGGTTCTTAAAATACATTCTGGTATTTCTCAAGAATGTGGTCGATCAATTTCTATTGTCCGGAGCTGCGTTGGTTGATGAGTCGACTGGTTCCAGTGTTGTCTTCCTGAAATGTTGAGGCGTTATCATAATCAATGCGAATTTATGAGCATGGTTAATAAGCTTATATGTTTGTTTGGCAGAGATCATTGCAACCATTTGTGTAGGTTGTCGCTCTGATATGCTATACCACTGGTTCCGAATTTTGACAATCACCTTCTGAGGTTGTGACTAATAAGTTCCATGTAGATCCCATAGGTAAGGTTTCCCAAATGGGCATCGACTACAGAAAGCACTGCCACGTCACAGAGTACTTCATCTTCAAAGGACTTAATGAAGTAGGTGAGTCGGCATTGTCAAGTGATCCTTAGTTTCTGTCCATCCTTCATCGAACCAATATTGTAAGGCTGAGGATCTGGAGTGGTGACAAGACCAAGTTTCTTCACAAGATCTTCAAAAACAAAGTTCTTCTAGCTTCCATTGTCCACAATCAGATACAATGGATTGTTTTGAACCCATATCTGTGTATGGAACAGGCATTCTCGTTCCTCCTCGTCGACGATGGTCAAGGCGTTTGTGACATGTGTTAGCACTTAGTATCATGATCTGGTAGTCATATAAATATGTGGACTTGGATGTATCTATATTATGTATTGATGTCCCTACTCAGAACTGGAAGTTCCTGATCTATACTCATTGGTTTTACCCTCCTTAGGGAGAATAGAGGTAGTCATTCCCACCATGTTTTGGTTTGCAAGTGCTGGTTTCATTATTCATTGTCTCCACTCATTCATTACCTTCGAAATTATGTTTCAACCTGACCTACTACTTGACTTGAGGCGTGGAGGACCTTTCCCCGCTAGAGCCTTTGTTGGACAAGCCTCCTTGTTTATCTATGTCTTGACTCTGAGTTGCCTACGTTGTGTTTGCTTACCTGAAACAAGTAGCGCTGGCATCAATACAATGAATTTGGAAATGAAATGAAAATCTTATAAAAAAAGCCCATTCATGAAAAGTAGTGTTTTTAAACATACGTGAATGCAAGGCTAGCCTAATGAAATTGGCTCTTAAAAATATTGCAATGAAATATCTTAGACATTCATGAAAAGTAGTGTTTTTCAACATATATGAATGCATAAAGCCTAAATAATAAAAGTCCGTATAAAAAATACGTAGACAAAGGCTATGGAAATTCAAAGGCCCAAAAAGCAATGGTTCCTAAAAGTTCTATCTAAAGATTGTTGGCCTTACTTGTATTGAGTTGGATTATGAGCATTTGTCAAGGTGAGTAAGCACCTCTGAAGTAGTTCACCCATTTGTGAGGCACTGCCATCCCCTTTATTGATTGTTTGTCCAGCATATGGTTATAGTGAGTATTCCTTTTCCATATCCAAAGTGTCACAGTGTTGAGTTCGTCGTCATCCTTTGTCCTAAACTTGTAAATTTTAGCCTTCACCCTTCATTAGCAAATTGACTACAACTATGAAGTGAGTATAGTCTTGAAAGTCTGCTCTAAGTAATAATAAATAAAACCCTATATATGTATTTGGTTGATGTACCGCCAGTGAGGTGATTGCTATTTGTTATGATTGTTACTTAAATGATTTGTAGAGCATGTCTTAGCCTTTTAACACTTGCAGCAGATGGATGATAGCCTGAGTTATATTATTGGTATCTAGTCATTTACAGGTGATTATTTTGTCTATTGGATATTGCAGATGACCAGGCAGAGACCTGGAATGGGTATGAGTATATACCTTACATGGATTTGGACTCTCTAAGTCCAGTGAGACAGCTTGTTGTCAGTTCTGGGCACTTACAGAAGTCATTTTACTCTTCTGGTATAGTTTTGCTTCACTAGAAGTCATGTCTGAGCAGGGAGATGATCTTATTGGATCTCCTAAGGCGTTGTATGGGGCATAGGGGGTCTAGCCACTTGATTGTACCATATTACCCCCCTCCCAGAGAGCCTGGTGGGCTCAGTTGGTCAACACGAGCAACCTAGGAGGTTGTTTTGGCAGGTCCACGTTTCCCAAGGCAGATTAAAAAAAGATTAAATGGCTACTGAAGAATTCGATTTGGGCTACTGAGGCAAGGAAATGGCATGGGATGAGTCATGATGATGAGAGTGATGTCCTCCGCACCTTCTCCAGCAGTTGCAGCACCTAATTGGGACCACATCTATTTTTTCAGGCATTTTATATTATTTACTGGAGCTTTTGGGAGGCTCACAATTTCCTCAAGGAGGCACAATTTCACAGTTTAAAAAATATATTATTTTTATTGTGCCATGGGAACACCTAGAGGGAGTTAGTTAACACTCCATGGACCCACCATGTGCTTCATTTATTTCTTGATGAGTGGGGTCCCCTCTCTTTGGGTGATTTAGTCCGCTTTTATATTATATTGTTATATTGATCCATGTATTGTATGTTGAGCTCATCTCAACCATTGATTAGACATTTGTATCTTTTAATCTTAGCCACTCATTTGAAAAGTGGTTAGGATTTTGGTTCTCTCATTTCTATTTAAAGGAGAGAGCTTCTCATTTGTAAGGAGTCTTTGGCTCTTGGATCTGAATAATAGAAAAACTTTTCTTGTGGATATTCTTGGATCTCCTTTGGATTTGGTGTTCTTAGATAGTGATTGGAAAGTCTTTTGCTTCCTAGCATTCGGGAAATTGTTGTGAAATCTATATTTTTGGGGGGAATCTTTGTCTTGTCTACAGGAGGGCGACTTCAGCTTGGGCGTTGTTGCAGGGGGACCTCAACTTGCTTGGATTGTCTTCGTTTTTTATCAGGGGGTTTTCATTAATGTCATTGCGATCTATGATTTCTTCTTGCTATTTTTCTGTAGCATTTAGCTTTTTTCTCATCTTGCAACAAATCTAATATGGTTGGCATTTGATGTACAAGACAGAGAGCGCATTGACTCCTTGGAGCAAAACGTTGGACATAGAACTTGCTCAAAGCTTCTCAAATTGATGGGGATCGCAGGCAACATCATCATCAAGGCATCTACAAGGTTTTCCAGCTAAGATCTACAGGTTAGTCCCTTTCTTCCAGATCTTAATCCATTGACATCTTCTTTTCTTCACTTTTATACTGAAAAATCCCATAATAATAAAAAACCAAAAAATACTAAAAAACAGACCGCTTCATCTCGAGCCGAGCCACTGCTGGGTTTTGTAGATCGAGTCATCCCCTAACCATATCACCCTCAACGCTGATCTGAAAGTGGCTGATTTGCCCTAGATCTGAGAAACTGACTTCCCAAACCCTAACGTTGTCCACCATTTTTCTGACTTTTTGTGTGATCTGGTTTTTCCGACAAAATACCTTTGTGGGTTTGTAGATCGGGTCATCTTCTCACCAAATCACATTCAACGCTAAGCTAGAAGCTGACAGGTTGCCCTAGATCTGAGAAACTGACCTCCCAAACCCTAGCGCTAGCCATCCTGCTGCTAGTTTTTCCCGTGATCTAACTTTTCCAACCAAATGCCTTTATGGGTTTGTAGATCGGGCTATTTCCCAAGTGGTTTTCCTCCAACGCTGGGAAGATAGTGACTCCATTGCCCTAGATCTGACAGGCACTGATCTCCAACCCTAGCGCTATCCCCTCTTTGGCCTCTTTCCCCTGAGATCTGACTTTTCCCTGCTAACTCGGGTACTTTGATATTTTCATATCACTCATCGAGTCTATCCTTGGGTACTAGATAGCCCCAATCCTGTCCTTGCCTTCCCTGCATTTGTTATGTTTCCCTAGGCAGCGGATATCTTCATCTATTGCTGGTACCTTAACCCCAGATCTAGTATTTACTTCATAGGTCATCTCTGTCCTACTTTGGATCAAGCCTCACACTTCCTAAACCCTAATCCAAAGCCTGGGTTCACCTAGTGACATCATCCATAGATCTAGGGTTTCCATTACCTTACACCTTATGTACCTCAAGTCCATTTGATCTAATCTTGTGTCTAGGTTTGATCTCTCCTGTCAAGAGTACATCTGAGTCTCCCCCATTGTTGTCTTGGGCTAAGATAACATAAAGCGAAGACTGCCTCGATTGGTGTGACAACCATCCATTTGGGAGTCGAGGCAATCTTGGTTCCACCTCCTTAGTTGCTTGTCCCTCTACCATCCATCCTGGATCCACCTCACATAGGAAACTACAAGGTTGGTGATAACAGTTTAGTTACAAAGAAGTTAGAACAGTTCAGAAGTTCAACCGTTAAAGACGACTGGAAGACAGAGAAACAGTCTGTCGTAGTCGTGTTGAGAGGCTGGAGTCGACGATGCATGTTGAGATGCGGAACCTGTTGAGGTTGTGTCGAGGTTCGAACTTGTCGAAGTCGATGTTGAACCTATCAAAATGGACAAACATGCCAACTGCTAGGTGAATCAAAAAGCGACAACCGTTTGACCATCTGAAAGTACTGATAACTACAAGTGAAGTGGTCGACTTTATTACTGTTTTGAATATCTTCATCTCATTTCATATTCATAGTTGCAAGGGTGTTATTAAGTTCATTAGGGAGGAGCAGATTTCCCTATAGGAGTAGTGTTCCTATCCACTATCGATTTCAATATAAAGGGGGTTGTCATTGCGAGCAAAATCAAAGAAAGAAGGGACATTCCAGTAGGGTAGTGAACACTATTTATTCATGTTACTGTTGGATATATTTCTGAGGATTAGCACTCTTATTCCTGTACATTTCAGCCATCTAATTATCACTACTGCTTGTATTAAAGGTACTTGCATGTACTGCATTCTCCTTTGTTCATTCCTCAGAAAGGGTTGTTATTTGCTATTTAAATGACCATAATCTATACGGTTATCTTCCCTTCAAAATCTGATGTGAGTACTCTTACGTTGTGTTACAAATTATGATTTATATTCATTTAGATGGATCTGGGATCATGTTGATTACATGGATGTAAGCAAATTGTTGAACTACATACAAACTCAAACACCAGGAACACAACACCTACAGCGCTCAGAAATATTTAATGCCAGTTAGTTTAAGTGCCTAGTGTTGGACATAATCTGCAAGCATAACTCAGAAGCAGTTTAGTGGGGACCTTCACCAAACGTTAACAATCGTTCTAAGATAGTTACCTACAGCAGTTGCAACTCAATTGTTTTACAAAGGTCCATACCCAACTTATCAGGTAGTTTGGGAAATCTTCTCTTTGATTCGGTTAGGGACATTAGAGTGGTATCAGAGCATGATGCTCAACAGCTATGGGGATTTGGGATGAACTTTGAGGATTAGCAGGGTATAACTCCCAGGAGGTGAAGGGTATCAGAGGATGATGCTCGACGGTTGTGGGGAATTGGAACGAACTTGGAAGATCAGCAAAATATAACTTACAGGAGGAGAAGATATAGGAGGTAAGAAGAGCAAGATCCAAACCGGAATAACAGGCACGAAGAGATAGAACCAAAGATAGAAGGTGTTCCAGGGAAGAACCTCGCCGAAGAAAAAGAAGACATGTTGATTACAGGCCTTTTGCATACCTTAGAGGTATTGACTAACGAACAAAAGGAGACAAGGGACTTTATGAGCAGATTGGCAACCTATTCTTTTGGAAACAAAAATGGTGAAAATAGTGGCAAGGGATCTTCAGAAGGAGATGGGAACACTATGAGATCTCATATAGATGTGGCTACATCTTGGACCAACCCACAAAACAAACCACATGAGTATAAAGATCCACCTAGATCCACATTGCCTGGATTTCTAGATGCACACGCTGCAGGAGCAGCAAGGCAGGTTGAACAGGATGAACCATTAGAGGCTTACTTCCAAGAGTATAGAGCTATGAATGTTGATTTCCGAGCAGCGATGTCCTTTGTTGAATACTGCAACTTCAAAGATAGAAACCAAGCAAGGGGATTTAATCGGGTACCCACTCCTAATTTTGAGTTGCAACACACCATTGGGAAAATCACTCTTCCGAACTTTGATGGGTCATCCAAATGTACCGCAAGAGCTTGGGTACAAAAAATTGACATGTGCTTTCAGTTTAACCCCATGGTAGAGACAAATGCCATTAAGTTGGCCACATTACATCTTGATGGAGAGGCACATGATTGGTGGTACCATGGGATGAGGACTTTGGGTAATGCAAGTGTTACTTCTTATGTGTGTGTTTGAGTACTCTGTGCTTTGGATGTTTCATGTGTTGTACTGGTTTTCATTTGAAGATTAGAATTCAC
Organism: Pseudotsuga menziesii; assembly: GCA_001517045.1. Classification (NCBI taxonomy): domain Eukaryota; kingdom Viridiplantae; phylum Streptophyta; class Pinopsida; order Pinales; family Pinaceae; genus Pseudotsuga; species Pseudotsuga menziesii. Next base: position 465,558 of record LPNX011119307.1, on the reverse strand, counting down.
TGCCCATATTTCATATAATGTATTGTTAGTTCCATGCATAAACCACATTCCATAGCTTGACTGTTAGAAAGTGGCAACAAGGAAGGTCTTCTATGATTGCATGTGTCTTTGCATGCTAGAAGACATTAAACAGGAAGCCAAATGTATTAATGTGATTTTCCTAAATTTAGACTTAGGAAAATACATTAATTAATCTAATTTGATTTTAACTTAATGGAGTCACTTTTATAAAGTGAAAAGTGAAATAATTTAAGTAATGGCTAATCTAATCTTGGCCATTGATCTCACCGAAGGATCACATCCATGATCCATAGTGAGAGTTAGGGTTTTTGCTTGGCCATTCAGTTAAAAGAAGATTTGGTGGAGAGAACACAGACACAAAGACAAACAGGGAAGTCAGACAAAGAAGTTTGCAGAGAAGACGGAGGAACACTTAGCCAGAGGATTCGCCGTGTTACCAGGCAAAGCACAGGGACATACAAGATCACACACAGGGAGACCGTACACAGCAGAGGGAGGTCGTACATCATCCGTACAGATTCCATACAGCTCACGCAGGACCGTACAGATCCTTACAGCTGACACAAAGGATCGTACAGCTGACGTAGGACCATACGGATCCTTACAGTTGATGCACAGGGTCGTACAGCTGACACTAGAGGCCGTACAGTTGGGCAGTGAGGTTGTTCTATTGCTGGGGTTGCTCAGTGATTTTTGTAGAGGTTCTATTTGTCCAGGTTGGGTGTATTGAACCACTGGATTGTATTTGTTCTATAGCTTCATAATAAAATTTCATATCTCACTGTTGCACGAGTTTTCCCATCTTGGGTTTTATACGTGGATTTCCATACCCAAAACATTGTGTCTATATTTATGTGATTGTTGTTGATGTTTCTCAGTATTTACTTTCTGTTGCATCACTAGTAAAAGAAACTCATGTGTGGCTATCGATAAAAATTAAAATATATTGTTTAGCCCTAGTTTGAGATTTAAAGTAAAATTTACATTGACTCCTCTATTAATTAAGTTGTTGGTATAAAACAGTTTGTGGTGGAATAGTTTGTAATCACATACGACGACCTATTTACCAATTGTTCAAACCACTGCTTGCCCGAGAATTGTCTTTTGTGCACCCTATGTTTACCCCATAAAAAATGCAACCAAAACACAGTCAATGAGAAGTACTGCTACATCCTAAGTCACTGGATTTGGCGATTTTTCGCCTTCAAAATCAAAATTCACCGATTTTTATAGCATGTCAAAATTATTTGATTAGATGCGCCAATTTTCCTGCCAAATTCGAACCTGAACCATACGCAATTTCCAAAACGAATTAAATCAATTTAAATTGACAAGATTTTGTGGAAGTTCGGGAACAAAAATATTTGTTTGGCTTGGTCGGGTAAGCCCTACCCTTAAATTCACCACCTGTGAACTTATTGTCGTTGATTGTGACGTTGAGTTTTCTGAAGTGTGAGCCCATGTCATGATCAAGTGTCAAGTAACTAGTTTCGTGGAATGGTGAACAGCCACCCGCATGCGCAATGAGTTTGTTTAATGGGCAAGGTTGAAGGCTTGAAGCGTATTCATTCAGGCTCCAGCGAAGACTCAACACTTGTGGTGTGGGTAGTGGGACTTCAAGTGGGCAGTGGACACTAGCAGCCGCGGCCTGTAGTCGCTACTACAACCTACAAGTGACGGCCACAAGAACATCAAGAATAAAACTTGTGTTCTCGTATATTCACCAAAGTTTGTATACTTTGACTATTTTATTACCATTTATAAATAAAATGGAAGTAGATATAGCCATATGAAACTTCCATAATTAAAAATTATATATCTAAAAAGCTAATTTTATTTACTATGTATTTTTTTTTATATCGCATTTAAATTAGTTAAGTATCTCTAATCATCGATTTAAGTCAAAAGAGTGTTTTTTCATATTTGCATTCCTACTAACTAGTCATGAAATATAATAATTGATTTGTATCCACCCACAAGAATACGCCTTGAAGAAATTAGCATTAGCAAAAGAAATAGTGAATAAACAACAAACTAAAGAACTCAAAGATAACATTTTAGAACAAAATGAAAGTGTTATCACATATACATTTTCAGCCAGGCTTCAATGATGTAGTATGGAAGACTTGTCTCTTTTTCTATTCCGGGCTACTTTTACATGGGGTATCGGCATGGATCTCTACAGCTTCATTCCACTTCAGAGCCTTGTTCTTGATATTTTCCTTGCCATGACTGAGATTCAAGAGTCCATTGAGATGATTTTGGTGATGATCTAGTTCATTAGAACAGAGTAGCAAATCAGGAGTTGGTACACACAGTCACAGAGGGACTTATCAGTTGGAGACAAGTATACATGGTGAGATCAGGTATATTTCCTTTGTTTAGTTTTCCTCTATGATGTATCTCAGACACCTGTGCTTGTCATGTTAGGATGATTATGGTGACATATGCTTATATGTTTTATATTTCTCTAACCCGTGTTATGATTGATTAAGGAATCCAATGTGAAGACTGTTGTCGATGCCATTGTCAAACAAAATGTAATCCCTAGTGCTAGGCTGGTATCATAACATTTGTGCCCATCCATCCAGTTCATCCACTTTTGCTTTTACCCCATGACTAAGACTGATGGAGACTTGTGAGATTGAAGACCCTTTCCCCATTCTGACCACTATGTATCATAGACTCCATGTTGCTATGTGTCTCGAGCTATGAAGTATGTGTCATGGCCAGTGTGGCTAGGTTCAAAGGGTTGTTCTCCTTAAGTCCTCAAAACAAGTGCTCCACCATAACAGTGTTTCTAAATACTAAAGCATTGAAACGCATAAAAGTTATATCTAAAGGATGCAAAAGTATAAAATATTGAAAAAGGTAGTCAGTGGCCAAGAGGTTGAGCACTCATTCCTAGTATAGTGTAACGCTCAATTTTCCCTCCATAGGGGCTCCATGGAGAGGAAAACCCGTCGAGGCTATGAACTGCTCACTGGCAATGGGTCTAGGCCTTAGTCATTTACTAGAAGCCCAAAAGGCTTTCCAGGGCACCTGCTCTTGTAGGCTGGCTACCATCCTATGAATTGTGAAAATATTGAAGAGGTCTATGGTCAAAGGATGAGCACTCACTCTTTGTATAGTGTTCAGCTCAATGGTCCCCATAGGGCCACAGGGTGAGACTAGTCTAGAAAGACTGGGACTTTGTCAGTACTGGACCCCATAATGTTTTCAGGGCGCCTTCCTTTGAAGGTTCACCTATATTGCAATAAACTTGCAAAGGAAAACTTGCTAGAGCCTGAGGGAAGCATACCCAACTACTTCACCCATCTGTGAGGCACCTCCATCCCCTATTGCTATCTGTCAAGCATATGTCACCTTGGTAGAGTATATTGGTTATCAGTCGGATAAATCACCGAGTCAAAGTCAGTCAAAGTCATTTCCCTTTTTCCTTAGCCTTGTTCTACCATCATCACCCATCTATATCACGTTGATTACACTTTGTAAGTATGGCATGAGCAAGCAGATTTCCAGAAGACTCTAAGATCTTTCAGAAGCAAAGGTATATTTTATTATTGTTGTTGTTTGGTCACCATGATTATGAATAACTAACTCAAGTTGGGTTTTGATATACACCATTGGAGCATGTCTTACCTTGGAATGTGGCAGGATTATACTGGTAGAGTATCTCACCTTGATTTTGGGTACTTTGACCTAGTCAACCTAGTTGACCAAGTCAATCACGATTCCCAAGGCAATGACTCAAAAATGTAACATGGTCTATATTTGTTCCAAACATGCCAAGGACCAATACTGTATTCTCAGTTTTGAGATTTGGGCCTCGGTTCTCCAGAAAAGTGACTATTATCACTTAATTATTGGCCAGATGATCATTTTTTATACCAGATGGCAGTATGATTGGTCCTCCTAGAGCAGAGTAGTGCTCCAGGGGGTATGAGTAGTCACTTATACCATTCTTCTATGTCTCCAGATCATCCAGAGTAGTCAGTTTGCCCCAGTTTGCACCCTGGAAAGAGTTATGATGGATTTATCAGTTTCCAGAGATTGTATCAGCAAAAAATGAACTAGAAATTCACTGAAAAAATCGATTTGGCCTCATGGGTCAAGGAAATGGCATGGAATTTTGGCAAATGATGTTTCTCAGCATCCCGGACAGTCCTCCAGCAGTTTTTAGTTAGCAGATGTCCGGATTATTTATCTATGGCTCAGCCAATGAGGAAATCCCCCCAAGGGACGCCCCCTCTAAGTGGCTATTGATGTATTTCATTGTTATATCTTATATTATGAAGTTGTAAAGGGGCCTAGGGTGAATTAAGCCCCTAATGACCCCCTCCTATGATGTATCATGTCCTATCTTATGTTATGTTGTGACATTTCACTTTAGAGGGGCGTCCTTGAGCAAAGTGCACCCCCTCTTTGACTTAGTCACTCGATCCATGTATTGATTGATATATTTTGATCTCCATCGTTGATGATGTTATAATCTCAACCATTGGATCATAAAGTGAGTTAGGGTTTATGTCTCTCTCAAACTATTTAAGAGAGGTGACCCCCTCCATTGTAATTCATGAGCTCTGGCACCGAAATTGGAATAAAGAGATTTTGTCTGGGATTACACTATTGTCTACTTGCTTGATCAATGAATGAGTTGATGACTGGCACTGCTTTTCTTCTGCACTAAGATATATCCGGCATAGTTTTTGTATCTTTCCTTGTACCCGTTTTGTTAGATTTTTAAAGGTTATACAAGATCTAAAACATTTAGCATCATAACATCATAACCATAAGCAAAGGATCACTGAAAGAAAGACAAATGCAGCAACACAAGAGAACATAAGAGAACACAAAGATTTCCTCAAGGAAACCACAAGGGAGAAAACCCCGCAAAACTTCATCAGTATAGAATTCGACCAAGATAGTGTAAAACTTTAGACAATAGCTTCCTCCTTCTTTCTGGTGCGCTACCACTTCTCTCTCTTGCCAAGAATAGCTTGAGTGAGTGAGTACAAATGAAGGGAGGTGCCTCCTATTTATATCTTCTATTGACTTGACCTCTAACTTAGTGGGGCTGACTTCACTAGCTGCCAGGGCCGACTTGTCCAATTGGACTTTACAAATAGCCATTATTATAATGACACTTGGGTACTATTGCCCCGACTTACAACAGAGGGTTTACCTCATGACTTTTACATGACCAATTACATCAAGGACATATCTGAACGGAGGAAGAACATCTCCAAAGGAGAACACAACAAAAGTACGATCGAATATCTTCCTAAGTTACAATATTTTAACACATTTAACTTGCATGTTGAAGGAGGCGATTCTGAGAGAGGCGCATTGGTGGGGGGACTTGCCCTGTTGCTTGCTCTCGGCAATTGGTTATCAAGGAGTTGAAATTCTTCATGATTTCTTCTTTTTGTACTTCTTTTGGCTTACATTTCCCGTTTATTTGCCATTCTGATTGATTTTCCTTGGTCTAGTAGGCAAACAAGGGCGCTAGCGACACTAGCAGAAGCAACATTTCATCAAAAGCTTGTCCGAAAATTTTATTTGATCTCAAGAAAGGCATTTTTCATCATCCAGGAGGTCATTAGCAATGATTTAGGTATGTTTCTTAGGTAAGTTCTCCACCTTTTGATTTTCATGCATTGCCCATCAATAATTTTCACTAAAAAACCCTCATTTAGCATTAGGAAAAATCATCGGACCAATTTGCGCTGGGAATCTGCAAATTCGGCGATCTGGATTTTGTGCGGCATACTGAAAAACCCCTTCTCCCTCAAAAACATCTAGCTTGGACTCCTCTGCCCCTCTCCAAGCACTGGTCTTTGTCTAGGAGAAAATTCCCTCCTTCAGTAAGTCATCCATTTTTCCTTTGTTTCTTGTCTAGTTTCATCTAGGTATTTTTCATTATCAAATCTTTCATCTCAGCCAGTGTGTAGGAAGCCATAATTGTCGATATCAGCTGTGTCCTAGGGATTTCTCAATTATCTGCTTAAATCCCCCTAGGGTCCAAATTTGATCATATGAACCAGCACACTAAAATCCTAGATCTGACTTCAATCTTTGTAAGCCATATGTTTTAAACACTTGAGTGACATTTCCAAACTCAAATAACCACCCCACTCAAGTATCCTTAATTTGTGGCTTTTCCTTAAATCTAGGGTTTCAAACACTTACCTTACGAATTCTCCGTTAAGGACTCTGATCTGGTGATTTGTCTTGGGTATTTCCTTTCAGGATTGATCCAGATCTCCCCCTTTGTCACTTGGGCTTCTCTAGTGGCATATAGCATAGGAATCCTTAACCGGCGTGACAACCATCCATCTTTTGGGGGTTAGGGTTTTCGTGGGTCACAACTTTGGTTTCCTGTCACCTCTGTCGTCTTGTATAGGATTTATTCATCGGGTCAACTACAAGATCTGTGATAACATTTTTGGCGTCATTGCCGAGGAGGTAGAGGCTTACCTTGGTTCTTTTTACATACCTCCGGTGTCTGTTAATGCGTTTACCCTTTCAATCATTCATATCACATCTGGCCTTAAACCCAGTGATCGCATTTCAATTACTTAACTTAACAGGGTCACTGCATTATTTCTATCTTTCTTATGACACTTTATTTTGGTGAACACGGCAATTCATTCACCTGGCGTCTCCATTACACGACTCCCCTGAGGGACCTACCCACGAGTATAACCTTCGAAGTCGAAACATTCCTAAAATTTCATTAACGTTTGTTCGAAATCATAATAAAAACATTAAAGATCGATCCTCGAGCTTTTATTGGAGATTGATTAATTCCCCTCGACAAATCTTAAATAACTCTCCAAAAGCATTTCATTCAGTCCCGTTCCTATTCAACCCCATTCTCCAACGAAGAGTTCGAACCCTTCCACTCCTCTGAGTAGTCCTCCTAGACTAAGATCTCCAATGGCTCACAATAATCCTCCCACAGGACCTAGGAAATTTGGAAGCCGAGCCAGGTCGTCTCCTTTTGATTTTTCGATGATCCATGGTGCTTCACATGATTTGTCGGAGAAGTACTTTGATAAGCTTCCAAGATTCCATGGTTCGTCAGCGATTCCCATCGAAAAACACATTGAATCAATATGGAACTAGATGGATGCCTATGGGGCTGAAGCCAAAGACGTTTATATGGTTTCCCTTAAAGCATCCTTGGAAGGAGATGCCAGAAGTTGGTTTGATAGATTGCCTCCAGGATCTGTAGATGGGTACGATACCTTTACCAGAAAACTTATAGAAGATTGGTCAGCTAAGCCAGACAATAGGTTCCTTCTAAATCAGTTATTTGAGGTTAAAAAGAAAGAAAATGAGACTATTCACGAATTCAATATAAGATTTGATAAGCTTGTCTCAAACGTTCCTCAAGATCTAAGACCGGCCGCTCAATCTATTCTAATACTTTATTTAAACGCCTTTGAAGGATGGTTCAGTCTAAATCTTAAAGAGAAAAACCCCAATGACCTTAAGACTGCTCAAACCTAGGCAAAGAAAGAAAAAGCTAGCATAAGCATCTATGGGAAAGAAAAACATTTTAGATGGTTACGCTCCTTCGTCTTCCCGTAGTGATCCAAAACCGAGAAGCGCCAAGGAACCTGTTATAGAGGAGAAACCCACGTTAGAGGCAATGTTTGAAATGATGGAAAGCCTTACATTGTTCATAAAGGAAATAGCACGAACTAGGGATCATGAAAGAAATAGAAATACCTACGGCCCGAGACCTTATTGGAACAACCAAAGAGGGCCCGTGGATGAAAATAGAAAAACGCTAGAAGAAATGAGCCAGCTGAGGGTAGGAATGTGAACATATGTGAGGAACCTAAAGAAGATCTCGAGTGTTTAGAACCTGAGGATCAGGGTATGAACCTAGTTGAAGATTTCATTGAAGAAGAAAAGTTTGGTAGAATCTTACTAGAAGACGAGGATTGGGAAGAAGAAGAAGAGTTAGTGTGTGCAAAAACACAACCCACCACACTGTTAGGATTATTAATCCTCCCTTGTCCAATTTGGTGATATGTCTAAATCAGGAGTCATGTCTAAATCGGGAACCCTTCCAGTCTATTTTTAGACACTAGCACTATTGGGTCCACTTGTCCTAATTGGGGCACATGCTCCAGTTACTAAAGTGTGGGGAACACTAATTGAGGCCTACCGCCACTGATTGCACTTGCATGCATTAGTTTAGGAGCCTCCTAGATCAATCCCTACAAATTAGGAGCCACTGGGAGTGCCGATACCAACCAAGGTCAGTTGAGTTGATTGATGACTAGTTAAGCTTAGTTAGGAGTCAGTTACATTCAGTTCTAGTCCTCTACATTCAGTTAACGCTAGGTTTGGATGGCTGCATGCAGGAGAGGCACATTTCTCACCTACCACAATCAGTTAGGCTTAGTTAACACTGAATTAGACACTTGAGTTGTGATTTAGAACTCCGATGAACTCCGATCATGATTTAGACAAGGTCAGTTAACCATTCAATCTTCCGACGATGATTTAGACAAGGTCAGTTAACCATTCAGTCCTTCAATGATGATTTAGACAAGGTCAGTTAACCATTCATTCAAGTAGAGTCAAACCAATTCGAATTTCCTCACATAAGATTCGAATTGGATGAGGCTATTTAGCCATTGTACTTCATTGTAATTATTATCTAATTACTTTTTTATTAATGAAAGCATTCACAGTTGCAAGCCATTTTTGCACTGTTTCATTCTTCAATTGTTGAGTAAATTGTGTGATTTATCTTGTGAGTTGTGTGTTTTTCCACAAATCTATGTGCTCAATTTAATACACACAAGTTTACCCACGCAAAAACAAAGAACAAGACGCAACACCTTTCCTGGATAAGCATAAAGCTGTAGAAGAAGAGGAATGGGAAGAGCAAGATCTTTGTGACTATGACCTAGGGATAGACATAGAACAAGAATTGCATAAGGTTATGCAAAATGTGTCCCTGGGTGAATTAGTAAAATTACCATCTGTCAAAGATCAAGTTCAACGTTTCTTTGATAAGATCCCAATGGCTAATGCTCCCGATACTATTTATGAGTCTTGTCACATTCAGAGCATTAGAGGTCGAGAGGTAGAGGCAGATCCTCCTATCTAGATTCACACTGCTTGCTGTATATGAGAGGAACAGTGGAGGACATCCTCTGTTCTATCTCACATTACAAATCAACAACCTCTTACTCCATAATTGTATGTTAGATTCCGAAGTTGCTATGAATGTTACGCCTCTAAGCATCATGAAAGAAATGGGATTAGAAATCACTCATCCCGATGGAAATGTTTGTGGAATTGATTGTTATCACAAATATAGTAGCCAGGCTACCATATTCTATTTTTCGGACACAGTACATTTTTCAGTCAGATCTCTTACATATGAGATGCTGAGATGAGCAGTTTTGACGGATCATTATTGTATTAGTGGACTATTGTACTCTCCCATGTCAGGACTGAGACTCATGACACTCAGATTTGAGGACCGATGTAGCCATTTAGTCATTACAGAGCAATTATTGATGCCCAGTTTTATATCAATGCTTTCTCATTGGACAGATGATGTTTCAGATGGATTATATTGCATGATTATGACTCAGCTTTTTATATTGTGTTATGGTTATCATTGCTCCTATACTCATTTTGGTGACATGTATTAACATGTGGTGTCATGATCTGGCGGTCATAATTATATGGACTTGGATGTATCTTGTATTATGTATTGATGTCCCTGCTTAGACTTGGAAGTTCCTCATATATACTCATTGGTTTTACCCTCCTTAGGGAGAATAGAGGTAGTCATTCCCACCATTGTTTTGGCTTGCTAGTGTTGGCTTCATCATTCACTATCTCCACCCATCCATTACCTTCCAGTTTAGTTTTCAACCCGACTGACTTCTTGACTTATGGCATGGAGAATCTTTTTCCCCGCTAGAACCTTTGTTGGACAAGCCTCCCTGTTTATATTGTGTCTCAGCTCTGAGTTGGTGACAGAACTTGCCTTTGGTGAGTTGGATTGTATGCCTAAATCATTCTGGTCGGTTGTCCCGATGTTTGGCACTGTGCAGAACTCCCCCTAGTCACTTGAGATGTTGTTGGCTAAAACTGAAAGCTCATGTACTACTTAGTGGAAAGTGTTATGTATGCGCCCATGGAAAATGAAAATGCTAATACTGTGTTTCTTAACATATGTAAAGAGGGCAAGAGCAATGAAATGCTAAAATACCCTTTGAAGGGTATAAGAAAAGGTCCAAAAAAGCAATGGTTAAAAATATGTTATATCCAAATATTGTTGACCTTATAAAATAAATATGTCTCGAATGAAAGTTGCGATTAGCTGTGCTTTTAAGGACTGGTGAAGTCCCAAAGGGTCATATAGGCCAAAAAGGCCATGGAAATAAAATTGATGATCCTAATGAACTTGGATCTAACTTGATGTAGACATGATGCCTAAGTTGAATAAGCACTCTCTAAACAACTCAACCATTTGTGAGGCACTGTCATTCCTTGTGTTGTTGTTTGTCCGGCATTGGTTATAGTGAGTATTCCTTTTCCATATCCAAAGTGTCATGATGTTAAGTAGGAAGTCATCCTTTGCCTTAGCCTTGTCAATTTCATCCTTCACCCTTCACTAGCAAATTGGCTACAACTATGAAATGAGTATAGTCCTGAAAGTCTAGTCTGAGTAATAATAAATAAAGCCTTATATATGTATTGGTGAAATGACTACTACTTGTTGTGATTGTTTCTTGAATGAGTTGTAGAGCATGTCTTAGCCTTTTAACACTTGCAGCACATGGATGATAGTCTGAGTTATTATTGGTGTCTGATCATTTACAGATGGTTATATTGTTTATTGGATATGGTTGATGATCAGATAGATACCTGTGAGGGGTATGAGTATACACCTTACATGGATTTGGACTCTCTGAGTCTAATGAGACAGTTTATTTCCAGTTCCAGGCACTTGCAGATATGAGCAGGCTCATTCTTCCTTTCTAATGCAGTTTTTCTTCACAGGTTGATATATCTGAGCAGGGAGATGTTTCAGTTGGATCTCCTAGGGCGTTGTATGGGCATAGGGGGTGCAGCCACTTGTTTGTACCATAGTACCCCCATCCCAGAGAGCCTGGTGGGCTCAATTTGACAACGCAGGCACCCTAGGAGGCTGTTTTGGCAGGTTCACGTTTCCTAAGGCAGATCAAAAAACTGATTAAATAGCTATTGAAGAAATCGATTTGGCTATTGAGGCAAGGAAATGACATGAGATGAGTCATAATGATGAGAGTGATGTCCTCCACACCTTCTCCAGCAATTGCAACACCTGATTGGGCCCACACCTATTTTGGGCATTTTTATATTATTTTCTGGAGCTTTTGGGAGGTTCACGATTCCTCAAGGAGGCACAAAGTCAAAGAATTAAAATATTATATTATTTTATTGTGCCATGGGGACACCCAGAGGGAGTTAGTCAACACTACATGGACCCAGCATGTGCTTCATTTATTTCTTGTTGAGTGGGGTACCCTCTTTATGGGTGATTTAGTCCACTTTGGTACTTTATGCTTATAATGATCCATGTATTGTATGTTGAGCTCATCTCAACCATTGATTAGAATATTTTATCTTTTAATCCTAGCCACTCGTTTTGAAAGTGGTTAGGATTCGGTTATGATTATGGTTCTCTCATTTCTATTTAAAGGAGAGAGCTTCTTATTTGTAAGGGGTCTTTGGCTCTTGGATCTAAATAATAGAAAGATTTTTTCGTGGATATTTTATGGATCTGCTTTGCATCTGATGTTCTCAAATGGTGATTGGATAGTCTTCTGCTTCCTAGCATTGTGGAAATTCATGTGAGATCTATATTTTTTCTGCTATCATTGTCTTGTCTACAGGAGGGCGTTTTGGCTGGAGCGTTTTTGCAGGGGGACCTCAACTTGTTCGGTTATCTTCGTCTTGGATCAGGGGGTTTTCATTAGTTTCATTGTGATCTATGATTACTTCTTTTTACTTTCCTATAGCATTTAGTTTCTTTATCTTGTATTAGCAAATCTGATATTGTTGACATTTGCTCATGCACGGTAGGGGGCGCATTGGTGGCTTGGGGCTTACATCTTTCATAGAAATCACTTGGATCTTCCAAAATCGATAGGGTTAGCAAGGATCATCAGTGTTAAGACTTCTACAAGCATTTCCAGGTACAATCCAACAGGTAATTCTCTTCTCCTTAACAGATCTGAATCCATTATACCTGTTTTCCTTCCATTTTTCTGAAAAATTCTTAAAATACTAAAAAACCCTTAAAAAATACTACATCCGGGAACAGTCCGATCTTTGGCCAAACCACTATTGGATTTCATAAATTGGGCCTCCCCATCACTGAATCTACTGCAACACTGGTCAAATTCCTTCTGGTTTGACCTAGATCTGATTTGTAGCCTGAAAACTCCATAGCGCCCCCACTGAAAATTTGACCTGCTAGGGTTTTGACTTTTCTAATTTCTGACTTCATAGACTGATAGATCGAGTCCCACACGGTCCAAATCACCCCCAACGCTATCTAGATTCATGACAGTGTGACTTAGATCTGAGTTTTAGACCGAAAACAGCCCTAGCACCATCACTGAAAACTGAACCTTTCCGGAGTTTACTATTTCTGAAATCTGACAAACTAGGCTAATAGATCAGGTCCTGAGCACTCCAGAACAACCCTAACATTGAGCTAGATTCAACCTCCTTGCCCTAGATCTGAAGAAATCAGTTTTTCACCCTCTCATCCTCAATCATCAACTTTGACTTTTTGAAGATCTGAGTTTTTCCAAATTTCTCTAAACCAAGTTTGTAGATCCGGTCATCCTAATCTCATTTCCACTCCAACACTGAGCTGATAGTCTCCTGGTGGCTCTAGATATGCAGATCTGCCTCTCCAAACCCTAGCGCTAGCCTTCCTTGACTGAATTCCTACCTTAACTGAGCCATCCGAACCAAAACACTTATCTGGGACCATAGATCAGGGCATATCCTAGGTGGGTTCACTGAAACGTTGTGCTAATACTAACTCCATTACCCAAGGTTGAACAAGCACTGATCTCCACGCATAGCGCTAGCCCTTCCTGACCTCTTTCCCCAAAAAGTTGACCATTCCTTAATAACTCAGGTTACCTAATACCTTCATATCTTCCACTGAGTCCATCTCCTTGGTAATAGACAGTCCCAACTCTGTTTTTTCTCACCCTGCCACAGTTACGTTTCCCAAGGCAATGGTCATCTTCATCAGTTGCTAGTACCTAAACCCTAGAGCCAGGGTTTCCATTTACCTAACACTTTACATACTTCAAAGCCACATTTGATCTGTTCTGGTGTCTAGGTCTGATCTCTCCTGTCGGGAGTAGATCCGAGTCTCCCCCGTTGTTGTCTTGGACTTAGATAACATAAAGCGAAGACTGCCTTGATTGGCGTGACAACCATCCATTTGGGAGTCTAGGCAGTCTTGGTTCCACCTCCTTAGTTGCTTGGCCCTCTACCATCTATCCTGGATCTACCTCACACAGGCAACTACAAGGTTGGTGATAACATTTTGGCACCGCTGCCGGGGAGGTAGAGGCCTACCCTGGTTCGACATTTTCCCTCAAGCTATACTCCGTTCTCTTTGCCAACATTTTGGCACCATTGCCGAGGAGGTAGAGGCCTACCCTGGTTCGACATTTGTTTTACAACGACATATCCTTTATTGGTGAATTACTTGTGTGGTTCACCTGGAGACTCCACCCTCTGAATCCATTGAGGATCGTACCCAACGTATTGATCTTAAGTTCCTAGAGCGTCCCATAAACCCTGAAGGAATCTCCATAACTTACACAAGAAAAAACAGACAGGTATCCAACCCCATTGTTTCCTCGAGTCATCTTTTGGGATCCCTTTCAGCTTCATCTAGCCTGATGGCCGGAACAAACACTAGTAGAAATCATAATGCTCCTCCTCCGCAAAACCCTAGGATGTTTGGAAGGAAGGCCAAGGCATCTCCTTTAGATTTCTCCCTGATCCAAGGGGCCCCGCATGACATGCCTGAGAAATATTTCGAAAAAGTTCCTAAGTTTGATGGAGTGTCAGCTACCTCCATCGAAGACCACATTGACAAAGTCTGGGATCATATGGAAGCATATGGAGCTGTGGATGAGGATGTATTCATGAGAGGCCTTCTGTATTCTCTGGAAGGAGATGTGCGGAAGTGGTTTGATAGATTACCTGCTTCATCCATCAATGGTTATGACCACTTCGTCACAAAACTTAACAGTGATTGGTCTCACAAGTTGGATGGGAAGTTCCTCTTACATCAACTGTTTGACATAAAGAAGAGGGAGAATGACACAGTCCATGAATTCAACCTGAGATTTGACAAGACTGTACGAAATATCCCAGATGAAATTAGACCAAAGGACCAAGCAATTGTTATCCATTATCTAAATGTTTTTGATGGTTGGTTGGGTTTTAGCTTGAAGGATAAAAATCCAAATGACTTGAAGACTGCCCAGTTCAATGCAAAGATGGCTGAGCAACATGCGACATCTATGGGCAAGAAAAACTTCTTTGATCATTATGCCCCATCAATGTCTAGATCTAACCATAAGCTCCGAAAGCCTAAGGAACCTATGAATGAGCCAAAAGAGTCAAAGGACACGTTAGAAACCATGCAAGAGATGATGAAGCAACTGACTGTCTTGACCAAGAGTGTCGCTAGTTTTCACAATCCAAAGAGACATAGAAATCGTTATGGCCCTAAACCTTACTAGAACAACAATAGAGGTCCTAAGAGAGATCCTAATAGAAAACAGCCCGAGTATCCAGAGAATCGTGAGAAGAGGAATGTTAATTGTTGTGATAAAAATGATGAAGGGCCAACAAACACCAGTCAACCTGATGACCAACCAAACAACATCAATTTCATGAATGATTTATCTTTCAATGATGGGTTTGGAAGAATTCTCCTAGAGGAAGAACCATGGGAACAAGAGGAAGAAACTTGGGAGCAGGAAGAGGATTTGTTGATGAGCCTAAACCTTCATGTTGTGCAATAAACATCCCTGAAACGAAAGAGGAACCACGGGTTAGAATATATAAACGAAGAGTGACCCCCCAACCTTCTTTCTTTGACAAACGAAAAGTAATTAATGAAGATAAAAAGGAAGAAGAAGATCTTTCCTTAGGAGATTTGAAGTTGAACATTGACATAGAGAAAGAGTTGAGCAAGATAATGTGTAACATCCCTATAACTAAACTGATGAATGTGCCCTCTGTAAGAAGCCAAGTAGAAGAGTTCTTTGATGGCATTGGCCAAGACAAAACCCGTGAGTTTGCTTTAGAATCCAATCACATACAGAGTCCTAAGAGGATACAACTTAGCAAAGATGAAAAGGATCCACCTGTTAACATACAATCTGCTATCTATGAAAGAAAGAATGGTGGTCACCCTCCCTTTTACCTAACCTTGCACATTCAGAATATGCTCTTGCATAATTGCATGTTGGATTCTGGAGCAGCTATGAATGTAATGCCTTTGCATGTCATGACGGAAATGGGATTGGAAGTGACTAGGCCTTATGGAAATGTTTGTGGTATAGACTCGAGGCGAGTGCCATCCTATGGCTTGATCAAAAACCTTAGAGCTGATCTGTTTGCATGCTCAGACATTTCCACTATGATGGATGTAGTTGTTATTGACTTGCCCCTAGCATATGGAATGCTTTTATCTAGAAAATGGGCAGCTGATTTAGGTGGATACCTCATGATGGACTTATCATACCTTTGTGTCCCAAACTCTAGTGGGGCTCTAATCAAGATCAATAGGGAACCTTGCTATGAGAAACATTTGGAGACTTTTAAAGAAGGGATTAAAAACACACATGGGGAAGAATTGTTGAATAATGCTAAGGCCCATATTGTAGAAGATGGAAATGAAGTGTGGAAATATAGGCAGCCTGAAAGCATGTTTCTAGCAATGGAAGACTTTGACTTATCTTCAGAAGAAAATCAAGTAACTAAAATTGCCAGGATGATTAACTTGGAAATGCTTGAAGGTGAATACTCAGAGGAATTAGAGGAATTAAGAAGAAATGATAACCCATTCCAGGGTCACGAGCAAAACGATACAACAAATCTTATAATTGAAGTTGATGAAGTTGATAATGCCAGACATGTTGGAAGAATCCCTCGTAGAGTGAATGAATGGTTTGCTTTAATTGACCAAAATAAAGAAAGAGAAAGCCAGGGATTGGGACCCATTTACCCATGGGAAAACCATCTTGAATTATCTAGTGTAGTAGATGCTGATAACGAGGTTAGTAGCACCCGTGTTTCTGATTTTGCTAGGTCATTATCTCATTTATCTTTGGAAGATGGTAACCTAATTCAAGTCCATGATAACTCTCTAAGTTGGCAAGAGGATGCCTTAATAAATGATGCACCCGAAGGTATTTTAATCTCAACAATCTCGCTATTTTTCAAACTACTTCAGCCACACCGATTACTGCTTTATCTGCTTATCCTCTCATTCCTAATTTTCTCATGCCACCTGAGTCATCCAGTCTTCAAAATTGTGATTTATCTCACATTCCTAGTTCTTCTGCACCACAGCCTGGAGTAGAACCAACCGATCTAGAGGGTATGCATATTCATGTTCCTATAGGGGAAGGCTCTAGCCACAGTAATGTTATATCCCATATTTCTCATCCTTTGGAAGAAGATAGAGACTTCTGGACGGTGGGAGAAACTGTCAAACATGTAGTGTCTCCTCATGAGGATAAGCCTAGTACAAGTACACAAGGGATAAGGAAAGAGATTAGGGAGATCCTAGTTGGTAGCATAGCTATTCCCATTGACGGCGGTCCACCTAGGTTTGATGTAGTACCTTCCAGGAGAAGCTCAAGGATTATCACCCCACAACCACGAAACATCGTTGATGTCCATCCCATGCCTATATGTAATATTGAAGTGGTCCCTGAATCGATAAATAGGAATAGGTTTCCCGCCGGGAGTTGGGTCCTTATCCAAAACCACTTGTTGCATCTCCGATCGAGGCAAGCTAATGATCTCTGGGTTGGACCTTTTTCTGTAGAACATTGCGTTGGTGATATATGTTTTCTTGTCACCAATACTGGACGACAAATTTTACTTCCTGTCAACCAGAGGGATTTGAGGGGATACATTCCCGACCTCACTTAGCCTTGAGTCCCACCTTGCCTGGTAGAGTAGAGTAGATAGGACCTAAATAAGCCTTTCCTGGCAGTAGTATAGAATCTTGCTTTGTTGTCTAAAGCTCACCTTTGAAGCTCTTAGTATAATTTTGTTATCCTACAAAATAAAATATCAAACTTTTATTGAAAGTTATGGTTATAGATTAGATTTATTTTCTGCTTTTTCATTCATTTTTATTTTCAGTATTTTATATATTATCCACATATTGTTCTGACCAATGTTGCACGACTCGGACTCGGCAAAGACTCGACTAGCATGTGACTCGTCGACTCAGGAAAGACTCGGGAAAGACTCGGGACAAACTCAACAAGACTCGACAAATAGAAAAAAACCTAAAATATAGTAAATTTTGGTAAATTATAATTCATCTATATATTATCCTTCAATTATATTTTAATTTTTATAATGCATACTCATATATATATATATATATATATATAATCCTTCAATTATATTTTAATTTTTATAATGCATTCTTATTATATACTTTACTTTTACTCAAATATAATGTGCATTATATACAATCTTTAGGATTATATATATTTATATATATATATTTATAATCCTAAAGATTGTATATAATGCATATTATATTTGAGTAAAAGTAAAGTATATAATATATTATAACACATATAGATTTTAACCTATATTATATAATATTTTATAACCTCTAGGTATTTATCCTTTAACTAAAAAGACAAAACGGAGGGCAACAAAGACAAGAAGCCGCATAGTGGCCATCGAAAAGAAGCCGCGTGACTACCAGAATGCAAATGAGTCATTCGAAATGACAATGCCGATAAGATGACACCCGTAAGGAAACCGACGCTCGTAAGGAAACCGTTGATAGGTCACCCGGTGGGAAACTATGTGACTGCGATTGGATAAAGCCACCACTCATCATGTCTCTTCAGCGGCGAAAGTCTGGAGAAATAAGGCGTTGCCAAATGTGGGCAAATTTCAAGAGCCAAAGTTAAACCCAAATTTCAAGAGCAAATTTGATTTTTTGGTAGAAGTTCGAGCCGAGTCATGGGTGAGTTCGGTCGAGTAAGTGTCCAGTTTGGGCGAGTCTCCCAAGTTCTACGATTATTGCTGAGTTGGCGAGTTTGCCGACGAGTATGGGCCGGTTACTCGTTTTCGGGTTTGACTCGGGCAGACTCACGAGTACCCGCGAGTCTTGGCCGAGTCATGCTTCACTGGTTCTGACGACTGGTCTGTGAGTTTGGTATAGCTCTGGACATGCTACAGGTAGTCAGGGACATTCTTAGTAGTGGTTGCAGAGCTAGATGGATTGATCGAGGATGCAAGAAGTAGAGTGCGACGACCAGAGATTCTGAGGTTCTCAAGCGCTCTTTTCAGCAGAGCACTTGTTCCAGCTAGAGCCAGATGCTATCGCATATATAGTAGCCAGGCTACCATATTCTATTTTTCAGACACAGTACATTTTTCAGCCAGATCTCTTACATATGAGATGCTGAGATGAGTAGTTTTCACGGTGGCTCTAGATCTGCAGATCTGCCTCTCCAAACCCTAGCGCTAGCCTTCCTTGACTGAATTCCTGCCTTAACTGAGCCATCTGAACCAAAATAATTATCTAGGTCCATAGATCAGGGCATATCCCTGGTGGGTTCACTGAAACGTTGTGCTGATACTAACTCCATTACCCAAGGTTGAACAGGCACTGATCTCCAAGCATAGCGCTAGCCCTCTCTGACCTCTTTCCCCAAAAAGTTGACCATTCCTTGATAACTCACATTACCTGATACCTTCATATCTTCCACTGAATCCATCTCCTTGGTACGAGACAGTCCCAACTCTGTTTTTGCTCACCCTGCCACAGTTACGTTTCCCAGGACAGTGGTCATCTTCATCAGTTGCTAGTACCTAAACCCTAGAGCCAGGGTTTCCATTTACCTAACTCTTTACGTACTTCAAAGCCACATTTGATCTGTTCTGGTGTCTAGGTCTGATCTCTCCTGTCGGGAGTAGATCCGGGTCTCCCCCGTTGTTGTCTTGGACTTAGATAACATAAAGCGAAGACTGCCTTGATTGGTGTGACAACCATCCATTTGGGAGTCTAGGCAGTCTTGGTTCCACCTCCTTGGATGCTTGCCCCTCTACCATCCATCCTGGATCTACCTCACACAGGCAACTACAAGGTTGGTGATAACATTGATTCCAGGAGCGTCCAGGCATATGGCTTAATCAAAAATTTAAAGGTTGATTTGTTTGCTTGCCCTGATCTAAATACCATGATGGACGTAGCAGTAATTGACCTTCCTCCCGTGTATGGTATGTTGCTATCTAGGACATGGGCTACTGGTTTAGGTGGATACTTGATGATGGATTTATCATACGCTTGCATACACAATTCTGATGGAAATTTGCTGAGAATTTGTAGGGAGCCTTTTATCGATGGATATATCGAAACCTACGAAAATGGATTGAAAAATACTTATGGAAAAGATACCTTGGGTGTTGAAAGAATAAACGTGGCAAGAAAGGAAGATGATAATATGCTTGTTTTCTTTATGGGAGTAGGTAGTTCTGACTCTGAAGATGAAGATGATGTTAGGTTTAGACAAGAGCTTATTCATCAACAATTGATTGGGGAAATTATGGATAGTAATGGACACCATTCTTTTGAACTCTATAGTAATTTGTCTATCGAAGCCCTTGGACAAACCTTTCATAGTGAGACTAGGTTGGTAACAAAAATATTCCTAATAATTCGACAAGAGGAGTTCATTGCCCTATTCAAGAGATTACGCAGGAACTGAGAAATGACATAAGACATGAAATGATAAATCTGGTTAATCGAAGCTGGGAAGAGGTTAGTTCTAATCAATGATGCTTTTGGGGAGGAATTTTCCATAAATAATTTGCTCACTGTTCAAGCTACCAGTTCTCCTCCCACAGTTGAAAATGAAAATTCAGCTCCTAATTCTGGTAACCAATCTGGATCAATTAATCAATGTGAGCCTCCAGATCAAGGAGCAAGCATAAGTAATTTTCGCTACCCGTCAGTTTCTCATTTTCCAAGGTTTTTGTTACCTCTTGAGAGCCCTTTAAATGAACAATCTAATGCATCTCACATTCCTAATCCACCTTCAACATCTTTGGAAGAAGTAGTTCGAGAGGAACTTCTCTGAAGTCTCTAGAAAAGGAAAAATGCCTATGCCTCATGGAGAACGATCTAGTAAGCTGGTGGATCATTCTGAAACTGTATCCCCCATCGAGGCAAATATTGGTGAAGTGTTTAGAGATTTTTGGACTATAAGGGAAACGGTTAAGGAAGTAGTGTCAACTAGTGTTTTAAAAATTGGTCTGACCTGTTTCGGAACCGACCGGTTCACCGGTTCGGTACCAAACCGGTTCAGACTGACAGGCAAACCGGATTGGTGACCGGTTTGTTACCGAACTCGCCGGTTCGGTCACCAAACCGGTCTAACCAGCGGAGTTCCGATCCTGACCAGCCGGTTACGACCCATCTCAGCAATTTGTCCTTTTTATTTTTATTGTTTTAACTTTTAACTTTCGTTTTTTGACCTAACCTAAAGGCTAATCCCTAACCTAACCCCCAACCCAACCCAACCCAACTACAAATAATAACAAGTTGAAGACACTCACTCACTTTTTGTTTGAGGTTTGGAGTCTAGAGTGGAGCTGCTAACTTGCTACAGAGGCAGCCTGAGTGGACAATGGAGTTTCGAGTAACTGAGTGGACAGTGGAGTTGGACAAGGGTAGTGTTGACTCACTGAGTGGACAGTGCTACTGCTGAGTGGACAGTGGACAGTGCTGAGAGGAGTCTAGACAATGCTGAGTGGAATCATGGATTATAATCTTGAAAATGTTGTTTTTTTTTTCATTTAAATATTTTATGTATTTTTTAGCAAACCGATTCATTAAATTCAAATCGGTCGATTTATGACCAATTCATTACCTATTCCGATTCCGATTCTGAGTTGACCCTCGACCGATTCCAAGTCCAATTCTGATTTTTAAAACTATGGTGTCAACACACCCAGAGGAGGTTGAGAGTCAACCCAGTCATCCGAGAAGAGTGATAAGAGAAATTTTGGTAGGAAGAATTGCACTTCCTTTGGACAGGGGTCCTCCACATGTAAATGATATACCTGAAAGAAGTAGGACGATGCATTTACCTCGTACCAAAGGCAATTTTGATGCCTCCATTATACATACCCGTGATATACCAGTCATTTCCTTATTTATCAATCGGTGTAGGTATTCCTATGGTGATAAGGTGATCGTTGAAAATCATGCCTTTAATTATATTTCAAGACAATCAGGAGACCTTTGGATGGGACCATTAATAGTAGAACGCTTTGAAGGGAACATGTATTTCTTAGCTACTGAAGATGGTCGCAATTTCCGGACTCCTGTACATCAGGTTCACCTAAGGGACTATGTCCCTGACATGACTTAGCACATCATTTTTTCACCATCAGTTAGAGTAGGTAGGATAAAATAAGCTCTTTTGAGCAGTAGTTTGAGTCTATCTTCTGTTTGATTGATGCATGAGTATTCTATTTTCAATACTTGTTTTTTATTCTGAGTTTAAATTGAGTGGATTAGAATTTATATTTCAGCATTTTTTTCCTGTCATTTTGTTTTACACATATTTTTTCCCATACATGTTGCTTCGATTGTTCTTGCTTCCATGTGTGTAGGCCATAGGTAAATACTTGCAGAGGAAGCAGAATGCTAGATATGTTGTATTGTGTGTTGTTGATGGTACTGCGAACCAGAGATCTCTGGGGTTCTCAAGCACTCTCTTCATTAAAGCACTTGTCCTAGCTAGAGCCAGATGTTATCACATATATATTTTCAGCCAAACTTCCATGATGTAACATGGAAGACTTGTCTCTTTCTCTATTCCGGGCTACTTTTACATGGGGTATCAACATAGATCTCTACAGCTTCATTCCACTTCAAAGCCTTGTTCTTGATGTTTTCCTTGTCAAGACTGAGATTCAGGAGACCATTGAGAAGATTTTGATGATGATCTAGTTCATTAGAACAGAGCAACAGATCAGGAGTTGGTACACACAGTCACAGAAGGGCTTATCTGTTCTATTCCTTGGTTTAGTTTTGCTCTGTAATGTATCTCAGACACCTGTGCTTGTCATGTTAGGATGATTATGGTGACCTATGCTTATATGTTTTATATTCCTCTAACCTACGTTATGATTGACCAAGGAATCCAATGTGAAGATTGTTTCCCATGCCATGCTCAAACAAAATGTAATCCCTCGTGCTAGGTTGGTTCCATAACATCTGTGCCCGTCCATCCAATTCATCCACTTTTGCTTTTACCCCATGACTAAGACTAATGGAGACTTGTGAGATTGAAGACCCTTTCCCCATTCTGGCCACTATGTATGATAGACTCCATGTTGCTATGTGTCTCCGGCTACGAAGTATGTGTCCTGGTCAGTGTGGTTAGGTTCACAGGGTTGTTCTATTTAAGTCCTCAAAACAAGTGCTCCACCATAACAGTGTTGCTAATAAAAGCTATATCTAAAGGATGCAAAAGCATAAAATATTGAAAAAGGTAGTCAATGGCCAAGAGATTGAGCACTCATTCCTTGTATAGTGTAAGGCTCAATTTTCCCTCCACAACAGCTCTAGGGAGAGGCAAACCCGTCGGGGATATGGACTGCTCGCTGGCAGCAGGTCTAGACCTTAGTCATTTACTGGAATCCCAAAAGGCTTTCAAGGGCACCTGCTCTTGTAGGTCGGCTACCATCCTATGAATTGTGAAAAATATTGAAGAGGTCGATGGTCAAAGGATGAGAACTCACTCTTTGTAAAGTGTTCGGCTCAATGGTCCCCATAGCGCCACAGGATGAGACTAGTCTAGAAAGACTGGGTCTTTGTCAATACTGGAGCCCAAAAGGTTTCCAGGGCACATGCCTTTAAAGGTTGACCTATATTGCAATAAAGTTGTGAAGGAAAATTTGCTAGCACTTGAGGGAAGCATACCCAAGTACTTCACCCATCTGTGAGGCACCTCCATCCCCTATTGCTATCTGTCAGGCATATGTCACCTTGGTAGAGTATATTGGTTATTAGTCGGATAGATCACTGAGTCAAAGTCAGTCAACGTCATTTCCCTTTTTCCTTAGCCTTGTTCTTCCATCATCACCCATCTATAGCACGTTGATTACACTTTGTAAGTATGGCATGAGCAAGCAAATTTCCAAAAGACTCTAAGATCTTTCAGAAGCAAAGGCATATTTTATTATTATTATTGTTGGTCACCATGATTATGAATAATTGACTCAAGTTGGGCTTTGATATACACCATTGGAGCATGTCTTACTTTGGAATGTGGCAAGATCATACTGGTACAGTATCTCACCTTGATTTTGGGTACTTTGACCTAGTGACCAAGTTAACATAGTTCTCAAGGCAGTGACTCAAAAATACAACATGATCTATATTAGTTTCAGACATGCCCAAGACCAATACTGTATTCTCATGTTTGAGAGTTTGGCCTTGGTTCTCCAGAAAAGTGATTATTATCACTTAATTATTGGCTAGATGATCATTTTTTATTCCAGATGGCAGTATGATTGGTCCTCCTAGAGCAGAGTAGTGTTCCAGGGGGTATGAGTAGTCGCTTATACCATTCTTCTATGTCTCCAGATCATCCAGAGCAGTCAGTTTGCCTCAGTTTGCACCTTTGACAGAGTTATGATGGATTTATCAGTTTCCATAGATTGTACCAGCAAAAAATGAACTAGAAAATCACTGAAAAAATCAATTTGGCCACTTGGGTCAAGGAAATGGCATGGAATTTTGGCAGATGATGTTTCTCAGCATCCCGGACAGTCCTCCTGCAGTTTTCAGTCAGTAGATGTCTGGATTATTTATCTATGGCTCAGCCAGTGAGGAAAGCCCCCCAAGGGGCACCCCCTCTAAGTGGCCATTGATGTATTTCATTGTTATATCTTATATTATGAAGTTGTAAAGGGGCCTACGGTGAATCAAGCCCCTAATGACCCCCTCCTATGATGTATCATGCCCTATCTTAAGTTATGTTGTGACATTTCACTTTAGAGGGGCGTCCTTGTGCAAAGTGCACCCCCTCTTTGACTTAGTCACTTGATCCATGTATTGATTGATATATTTTGATCTCCAACGTTGATGATGTTATAATCTCAACCGTTGGATGATAAAGTGAGTTAGGGTTTATGTCTCTCTCAAACTATTTAAGAGCGGTGACCCCCCCCCCATTATAATTCATGAGCTTTGGCACCGGAATTGGAATAAAGAAATTTTGTCTGGGATTACACTCTTGTCTACTTGCTTGATCAATGAATGAGTTGATGACTGGCACTGTTTTTCTTCTACACTAAGATAGATCCGACATAGTTTTTGTATCTTTCCTTGTACCCGTTTAACTTGCAGGTTGAAGGAGGCGATTCTAAGAGAGGCGCATTGGTGGGGAGACTTGCCCTGTTGCTTGCTCTCGACAATTGGTTATCAGGTACTTGAACCACTTTATGATTTCGTCTTTGTGTACTTCGTTCGACTTGCATTTCCCGTTTATTTGCAATTTTGATTGATTTTCCTTGGTCTGGCAAGCAAACAAGGGCGCTAGGGACACTGTCAGAAGCAGCATTTCATCAAAAGCTTGTCCGGAAATCTTATTTGATCTCAAGAAAGGCATTCTTCATCATCCAGGAGGTCATCAGCAATGATTCAGGTATGTTTCTCGGGTAAGCTCTCCACCTTTTGATTTTCATGCATTGCCCATCAATAATTTTCACTGTAAAAGGCTCATTTAGCATTGGGAAAAATCAGCGGACCAATTTGCACAAGGAATCTGCAAATTCAGCGATCTGGGTTTTGAGCGGCATACTAAAAAACCCACTCTCCCTCAAAAACGTCTAGCTTTGACTCCTCTTCCCCTCTCCAGGAACTGGTCTCTGTTTGAGACAAAACGCCCTCCTTCAGCAAGTCAGCCATTTTCCCTCTATTTCTTGTCTGGTTTCATCTGGGTATTTTTCATTATCAAATCTTTCATCCCAGCCAGTGTGTAGGAAGCTATAATTGTCAATATCAGCTTCGTCCTGGGGATTTCTTAATTATCTGCTTAAATCCCCCAAGGTCCGAATTTGATCATTTGAACCAGCACACTAAAATCCTAGATCTGACTTCAATCTTTGTAAGCCAGCTGTTTTAAACACCCGAGTGACATTTTCTAGGGTTTCAGACACTCACCTTACGAATTCTCCATTAAGAAGTCTGATCTACTGATTTGTCTTGGGTCTTTCCTTTCAGGATTGATCCGAGTCTCACCCTTTGTCACTTGGGCTTCTCTAGTGGCATAAAGCGAAGGAATCCTTAACCGGCGTGACAACTATCCATCTTTTGGGGGTTAGGGTTTCCGTAAGTCACAACTTTGGTTGCCTGTCCCCTCTGTCGTCCTGTATAGAATTTATTCATCGGGGAAACTACAAGATCTGTGATAACAGAAAGAAAATGTAAATTGGAATGAAGATGTGATTTTGGTAAAGCCATTCAAGAAAAGGAGAGAAGTAAAGATGGTTTCTTTTTGCTTTTGCTTTTGGGATGCTAAATATTGTATGATATTTTAATATTATGATTTATCAATTTATGCATATGTTTTCAAATTTCAAACAAGATGTAGACTGGAGCATTTTTTAAATATATGTTTAATCATTCATGTTTCCATATTCTTATTTTTATTATTCTATGACTATCATGTTGATGTGTTCAATGTTCACAGTTCATTGAGCATAATGAATTTTATTAAAACATTTCATATATTTTTTAATTTCCAGATTTTAGTCACTCGAACTTAACGCTGAATTTTATGTCTAATTTTATCGCCAAATTTTTCATTCCTGAATTTTATGTCTCTCAATTTGAACACGAACTTGAACCAGGTAACTTAGGCCACAGTAGTGCAATACTGCAACGCAACATCGATTGGAATTGAGCATACTGTTTGACCCTTGGTCATTAACCTACAGCATTGTTATATATTACCTTAGTCATTGAAATGAATTGTTAAAGATTCCACAGCACTAAAATCATTTGCATTGGCATTGCTCTGATTGGTGGGTAATAAGTATTTGTTCTGAATTTTACAAACCACATGTAACAGCTCATCTCAGAGTCGGTTACATTCCCCTTATTAAAGGTGTGTGTTGCCGCCTAATTCGCACCTCGGGTAACGTGGCAGAAATCTTCAAGCCACTGGGTGCGACCTTGGAGGCAAGCTCGAGCCAAGTGCTGTCACCTGATACTCAGCTCCTCCGTCTAGGCCAACTCCTAGTGAAGCCAAGGGGGGTGAAGCCTAATGAAAAGTAAAATCTAAGGTTTTTACTCTATGAGATAAGTAATTAATTCTAGGAGTTTTAATATGGAATGGATGAATTTAAAAAATTACCAATTACCGCCAACAAAAGTTAACCTTAGCAACACCTTAACTCAAATTAGATACACAAAATTCAATGACACATTGCGAGATTAACTTATGCAAAAAGGAACAGAAAAGACCAGTGCCAAAATGAAAAAAGTGCTTGCAAAAGTGGGTTGCTAGTGTAGTCTCAGTGAAAGTATTGCAGTGTCTCGGTTGGTAAATTTTAAATTATTAAATGAATTGATTAAGGAATGGATAAATTGTGGGTTTGGCCCAACAAGTCAAGTCCCTTCAAACTGAGTGCTAAAGCAGTAATACCAAGTGTCCAACAGGGCGACGATAGACCTGCTTAGAGTAGCCCCCTGACTCTGTAGTGATTACTCTTTGCAACCTCCCGAGTTCTCAAGAAAATTACTTGTGTGGATTTTCCTATTAGATCTAGTAACTCGTATCCCTTTCTGATACAGCCAACTGATCAGACAAGCTGCAGCAGTGTAGAGCATACGGGGAAGGAGTCTTGGTTTATTTTAATTAGAACAAGTTTTCTGATTTAGAAAAAAGACAAAACCCTGGAGTCTCTCTCCAAATTCAGTACTCGAGCAAGCCCTTATCCACAAACCTGTACTCGGGAAAGCGAGGGGGTTTATTTTAACTTAGCAATGCATAACAAAAAAAAATTTGTTTTTTAATTACTACACTGCTCAAATATTTTCCCTTATGGTACTTCGGTATAGCGCAGTGGGTAAGTATTCAGGTTACTTTTACACAACTTAAACACAGCATGAAATAATAAATAAATAAAAGACAACTACGTTACCAGCATATAAGAAAACAGAAAAGGACACCGACACAAATCCCCCAAGGGGGATGGGAACCGAGCTCTACTGAGCCTACTCAAACTTGTTTTTATTAGTCGGTTACAATGCTTCAGCAGAGAATGCTCTTTGGTCCTTGTTGTATGGGATCCAAAGGCTTACAACATGCAAAGGAAATAGGCCCAGCTAAGGGGAAAGCCTCCTGGGAGCTCCGGCTGTTCGAAAAAGCTAATTTCGGGCAGAGTTTCCTTCTCTTTTTTGATGGGCCTGCTAAAAACCAGCAAGCATATGTCAGTGAAAGATGCCCAAAAACACTTTGGAAGTGTCTTTGGGCAGCATGCAAAAATTTACAAAAAAAAATCTAAGTAACAACTGATTACAAAAAAAAAGGAAATAACTAAGTGAGGTAAGCTAGAAAGCTTGCCCTCTTAGGATCTTTGCTTGCCTCTTGAGGAGAATGGCAAGCAAATCTTAAGCACAAAATGCTAGATCAAACTTTAAAATGCATAGAAACTCTTTCAACAAGCTTTTTTAATTTTCAAATTTTTTAAACTTGCAGAAATAAGGGAAAAGTAACTAGATCTAAAATTTTAAATGTACCTTTGAAGCAGACTAGAAATGGAAACTTTTAGACATCAGATCTACCTTTGATATGACTTTAGATGCTAGATCTAATGTGGAAACGTTTGAAACCGAAAGAAAATTTTAAGAAATTTGTAGATCAAAATTCAAAGAACCCAGAGTAGAGCAAGAAATAAAGGACAGAAAAAGCTTCCTTGGTGAGATCAGAGGGACAGAGCTTATTTTCAAATTTCACTGAAGGAAAGGTAGAGCACATTTGCTCATCAATACTCCAGCATTAGCTTCCTACAAAAGATTATCAACACTAGCAATGGGGATGAAAAAATACCTGTGTAAACCGAAAGAGACTACAACAACAATGTAGATCCAAGCATGAATTCATACATATATCAAATAGTCTTCCTCGACTTGCAAGAAAAGAGTAACCTAACAAGAATTACCTTTTATCTCTACAAAAATACCATTTCCTTCCGAAAGCAAGTTAATCCCAAACATATGCAAGCATGAAAACAAATACAGGTTACCTCACAAATGTAGAGTAAACTCTATCCAAACATCCATAGATCCCACATAGAAATTGCCTCCAAAGCCTTTTATTCACAATACTTCAAGAAAACTATTACAATATTACAAGCAGAGGTTCCACCTTTTGATGCTAAACAAAGGAGAGGAGACCAGCCTATATAGGAAAAGAGAGACCCAGGGGGGCCTCATCAATACTGAAGATGAAGTCAGAGTTTAGCTGAGCTTGAACAGAGGAGGTGATTGACACCTCTCTCACCAAACTCCCTCAACGAATCATAAAACTCCAACACATACCAAGCAATGAAAGACACTGAAGATGGTATCATTCATTACCCTCGCGTGAGTGTACGGCTCCTCCACGTGTGAGATAGTCTCACCAACCCAATATTCACTTGATCTTTCAAAGAGTGACATGGAATTGCTATAACTCAAGATCATCGTAGCCATGTGTAAAGAGGGTCCACCTTTGGCTGCCGTAAAACAATGCGTGAGCTCCACCTTTTGATGTGAATGATTCACAACACGTGCCCATGGGTGATGAGATGCCATGTTGTAAACCACCACGTAAATCACTTCCCAATTAAAACCAATGCTAAGTGATGCTGATGCTAAAATATGAAGCCGCCAATCAAAAGGTGAGTGCCATATCACCCATGCGAATCGTATGGATGGTGTAATCCGTGAGCCAAAACTTAGGATAAACGATACATGGGATATGACGTGTTTTAAGTGATGGGGCCATTTATTAATATTATTTAAAAAGAAAAACCAAAGTGCCAATCCTCCAATCGCCATATGTGATATCATACCATGGTGGGCGCCTTCACTATTTAGAGAGGACTCACTAGCCTTGAAACTTAAAACAAAATGACGCCTTCCTCATGTGATGATGTCACCTCCAAGGAGTCCACCATGCTCCATTATCATTAAGTCATTTAAAAATCAAGATTTTGACTTTTTAAATATTTTGACTAAGTACCAATTTGTCCAGATTTAGCATTAAAATGCTATTGTTATGCACTTTTAGCCCAAATAATGCCTCACAGGGTGCTCCGGCTGCCCGACTGATGTAGAAAGTGGTCCCAAGAGTAAAGTGGATGTTCCGGGTGTGAAAACGAGTGTCCCCACGTCAGAAACGGACTCCGTATCTAACTTTTATTACAATCTGAAGTTTTTTAATTAAACCATTAAAAAATGGCTTAAAAAACGGAAAAATTTATTTTTTGCGGAAATTGACGAAACTCTAGGGGGACCTGGTACATGTCCATACGACTCAATTCGAATGCCTAGCATGGTGAAAAACACCGACACGAAGGATCTAATAACTTTCCTAGGCCGCAACACCAAGATGACTACCCCAGCTTTGGAGGTGTGAGTAAAAAACTCAGAAATTATTAGTCGTTTGTTCAACAACCAATAATAACCAAGGGAAAAAACACTCTGGGCTAGTCGGTTTGATGCTTAAGTCTGGGAAGCCAAGCCTTTTATAAAAATTTAAATGCTAGGACATTTTTTACAATTTCCCGAAGGGGGTATGAACATGCGTTACAAAAAATAAAACGACCCTAGAGGCCTGAAAGGACCTCTGAACTCTGAATATGAACAAGTATCTTGTTCATCACTGGCGGCTCACTGAAAGTCCAACTAGGAGCAGCCTAGTCAATAACAGTGTGTATTGGTACCCATGGAAATCACTCAGCTTTTGCACGAGGTGTTATCACCAGAATGCTCACAATCAATGTTTTTCATTGCTGTGTGACAGTGAGAGATGTTGCATGATTGCTTGTATATTATCAATGGATTGATGAATGGTTACATGAGTGCTGTGTGTACCCATTTGAAAAGCAGAGATTTGGTTCAGTAAGCCCTGTTATAGAGCTGTGTACGCACATTGGAAAGGAAGAGTCAACTTCTAGCCATACCCATTTTGCAGACATATAGATGTATAACATTGTTGAATGGCCAGAGACATGGTTAATTTATTGCCGAGTTTGGGCAGCTCATTACAGCAGAGTATGGTACTCCTTTTTTTGGGCACATGCACATGACAGAGTTTCTAATCTGCTGAAGCATATACATCTTTTTGTATTTTCTTTAAAAAGAGTGCATTGCTTACTTTATCACCACAGAATTGACTTGAAACCAGATCTGAATACAGTCTCAGCATTGACAGATTGTAATTGCTTTCCACTGTTGGCATTGGCCTTGGCATTATAAAGCCATTAAAACGAGCCTTGAAGCCAACAAACACAACCATGATTTTCTGCCTATTGATGCTTAGAGGCGGAAAAGGTTTGCATTCAGAATTGTACAGAGAACAAAGGACAAAATATAATTTCCAAAGTATCTGTGTTAGTGAAACATGTGGGCTGTATGTCACTTGTTTCCAGATGTAGAATGTGTGAGAATACTTACACACATTAGACTCTTACATCATTGTGCATTTTAGACTAAATGGGAAAATTGGGTTGCAAAAATATCATTGAATATGTTATGGATGGTTTGAAGTGATGGCTAATGACTATAAAATAGCATCAGAGATAAACATGCCAATAGATGAGGGAATTCATTAGGGTTTGGGAGTCGACATAGCCGCCAATGCAGATCCATAGTGTTACACTAGACATATCTCAATCGGCTACAGCACACTTGATCTATATCAGCCGACTTTGGCTCATGTAACTTAGTTCTCTGAATTTAGTTGGGACATAGTTGTGAACTGCCACATACACATTTTTACCTGTATATCTGTCAACTAGATAGTCCATTGAAGAGCAGCTTGGCTTGAAACCATTTGGACACCTTGCATCTTATACTTTACCTATGGATTCTATGTACTTTATTTTTTAACTTCCATAATCATTTAGACTGCAACTGTACTTTGCTTTAAGAAAACTGAACTGATACATTAGTATTATTGTATGTGGCTCCATGGACCAGTTTAGGTAAGTTATGGATTGTCTCTCTTCCTATGTCTCAAATAAAATAAGGGTTTTAACAAAAATAAATAAAATACCAATTTTGAAAAAGTTTAGAGGCTTGCATTTTCCTTATATCAGTTTTAAAAGCATAGGAATGTACCACATTACGGCATATTTGCAGCCACCGTGAAGGACAAGATGGGCATGCTGCATCAAGAAGTCGATCAATAGTTGCACGAACAAGCTTGCCAATCCTGCAAGCAATATAAGGGTCTAAGAGGCACATACTTTATTGCATATTACAAATTCACAAAAGCCACTAAAATTTGCATATTACTTTAAAGTTTAATAAATGCATCGATGAATCATGAAGACCATGCAACCCAAGGATTAAATTACTCACTAGAGATGAAGATACTTCCAGACAAATTTCCACAGTATTATAAAAATAAGCATGTGCCTCAATCTGGTTTCTTAACCATGACAAATGTTGAGAAAATTGCAAATCAAGCTTCCATTCGTTGGTGGCTTCTTTGTAAGATTGGAAAAGAACATTGTATTACTTACACAGGTGTGGCTCAGTTGAATAAATGCATCGATGAATCATGAAGCCCTTGTAACCCAAGGATTAAATTACTGACTAGAGATGAAGATACTTCCATACAAATTTCCACAGTATTATAAAAATAATCATGTGCATCAATCTGGTTTCAAAAGCATGACAAAGGTTGAGAAAATTGCAAATCAAGCTTCCACTGGTTGGTGGCTTCTTTGTAAGTTTGGAAAAGAAAATTGTATTACTTACACAGGTGCCGCTCAATGTCCTCTGCCACATAAACCTACCAAGATGGGTACCATCAGAACACAATAGAGCATGCACACTTCAATTCTTCTAAAGGGCTCAGAGTTTCTAAAAAGCAGAAGGACATTTTTTATTTTGTTTCACAACTGTTGCAACAAAATCTAGCACCACAAAAGTGTAAGCCCCAAGCACCAAAGTCATAGCTTTCTGTAACTGAGTTAGGTTGCCTACTGTCCAGTGTCAGCTCAACAACTCTTCCTCTTGCTTAGCCAGGCTCATCTCTACGACAAAGGAGTATCCCTAAAGTAGGATTATCAAGTCTATGGAGTGGGGGCTCAAGATGAAAATGAAGAGTAAGCCTTGATAAAACAAAGGTTGTTATAGTGTAGTATAGTATGTGGAAATGGAACTGGAAATGGGGAAGGGATATAGACAAGATAGGAAATGGAAAAGGAAATGAGATGGGAAGAAGCCAGTGCCTATCCATCTATTGGGCCAACGGAGTCAAGAAATATTACATGAACGAAAGAGCTAATTTGCCACAATTGACTACTTTTAAGTATGCTATATAGTAGATAGGGCTAATTTTCCACATTCAACCTCTTTAGATGAAAGAAATAGTTGGCGCTTTCATCATTTAATTATGTACTCAAGGTAAAAGGAACTAAGTTTGATACAATTTGTTGAATTTTTAGGGTTAGAGGAGTTTTTAACATGAGTAGTAAATTTTATAATGCATGAACATATAAAATCAGATTCATCAACATATAAAATCAGATTCATAATAGTACTGCTCTAATAAAATTTGAACTGTAATAAAACAAACATAATTTTCATCTCTTTCAACTTAACGCTCCATTAGTCACTGCGTTAAAATTGGTCCTCGAGAATCATCAAATACCATGTACAGTAACAACATGATAAAATAATGTACAATAGATATCGGCAATAAAGAATCATTACCAATATTTGAATCAGCCTTATACTCAAATATTTCAGATTTGATCTTGTCATCGAAGGGACAAGTCAACTAGGCAAACAATTTACGTACCTTGAGAGAGAGGGTTAAAGCAAACAGAAACAGACCTCAAACTCTTAGTCAACAGGAGGAGAAGCTAAGTTACCGGAAACGTCTAGGAAGGGTAGGGGAAACGTCGTTCTCCGTTTCGGACACTGAAATGGAGGGGATACGGCTTGGAAACGGCAGTGAAATGTTTCCAAACCGTATCCAAAAATCAGAAACGTTTCCAAGCCAGATCCAAAAATCAAAAATTTTCCAAGTTGTTTCCAGTCATTTCCTAAAGCGTTTCCAAAGTTTCTAGTCGTTTCCTGAAACATTTCCAGCAGTTTCCTCGTTTTCTGAAACATTTCCAGCAGTTTCCTCGTTTTCTGAAACGTTTCAGCTGCCATAGGGCAAGTTATTTACTAGAAATAGTGATTTTTTGACATGAAAATAAACAAATAGATAACCCCAAATGCAAACTATAAAACCCTAACCCTAAATTGAACCGCAAAACTTAGATATAAAGTTTCAAAGCTTATAAATCAAGAACAAAACCTTAATCCTAAATTGGTGAATGGTAATCTGACATTTTATGTCTCATGGATTTTTTTTCATTGTAATTTTCCAAAATTGATAGAGGCTTACCGTTGGTTCAAAAAATCATTGATCTATGGACATTTATTGTATCAAATGCTTGTCTACTATAGTGCTAGTTTCACAACCTAGTGTAGAAGTACAATGACTTTTTTTTCAGTTTTTTTGCCAATTCCTCACAACTTCGTTTTCAAGCATACTATAATTATGAAGGGTTACACAAACCAACACATCTTTCCAATAGTCTTCCAACAAGCTTCAATTTTCTTCTTTTCCTTTTTGAACTAGTAGGAACCCTGGACCTATGGCCTTATTTACTCCATTGCTAGTACACTCGTATTCCTATCCTTATGTCATGGAGAGAATTATGATGGTGTGTCGTTTAGCCAGATCTCCATATGATATGCATGTGATATTTTAATCTTATTTCAAGCATTTTTATTAGTACAAACCATAAAACATAAACAATATATCCAAGGGAACTCATTTGGTGTCTAGAGATAGTATTATGGCATAGAGTGCAATATTGCATGTCATCACAGTCACACCTAAGTTGCACTAAAACATGAGCTCACTTATTTATACTTGAGTGTTTAATTAATCCCCTTAAAACGTGGTTGATTATGTCAAATTTGAATATCCAAGTCAATTGCAAATCATAGACAATCCTGTGAATTTAGGCCCTTTATGAGCCAATCGGTTAGTCACTTTTTGAACCAGTCGGTTGGTCAATGGACTCTCACATGCCTAATTGATTGTCTCATTAGTGAGTGGACCAACCCAAATACAGCATAGTTGAGTCTCTAGCTTACATCAAAAATTGTGTATAATCACAAATTTCAATACTTTTCTAGAGGTGCAATCAACGTAATATTTGTTATATGGTAACATTTGGATACATCCATCAAGTAATTTTAGAGTTTGAAATCAATGTTTAGAAGTAGTTGACATGTTCTTGTTTAAATGCTTGCCAGTGGGTGACTTATCTATGGCACTTGAGATAGAAGAATATTGTTTAAGACAATATTTGAGATTGCTAATTTTAATTGTTATAAATGACATGACTACCTTTAAATCTAATTGATGAATGGTAATCTAAAGTATGTATGTCTTGTGGCCTTTTTGATATATTATATCAGGTTGCTATCGTTTCCTTGCCGTATCGTATCAGACATTTTTCAAAATTTGTCCTATCCATTTCCCTCCCCATATCCGTATCCATTCTCGTATATGTTTCAGTGCAACTTAGAGGAGAAGCTTCAATAAAATACACAAGCTTGAGCAACTCAGTCATACCCAGTACAGACACGCTAAGGACACACAGTCACTCAACACAGGAGACACTCAGTCATACTAGGCAGAGACACACAATCATGTTGCACAAGAGGCATTCAGTCATACTGGGCAAAGACACACAGTCGTGTTGCACTAGAGGCATTCAGTCACACAGGGCAAAGACACAGTCATGCTGGAGAAGAACCAGTCAAGCAAGAGAAGAAGTATACAGTCACTCTACTGCGCTTACACAACCACGTAGTAACACTAGGAGGGTGTATACACAGGGTGGATAAAAAATCACGCACATCAGACAAATAGTTACACTGAAGTATACACGCTAAAGGTGGAGGTTACAGTCACGTGAGAGATCATGTTGGGCTCACACTGGACTCACATAATCGTGTGGAAGATCGCGCTCGTGCTCACGCTGGAGGAACACACAGTCACGTGAAGTATATATGACCACGCTAGGATAGAGACCACAATCACCCAGGAATAGGAGTGACCATGCTAGGGTAAAGTCAAACTGAGCACAAGTTGGGGAAGAAACCCACAGTCCACACAAGAGTGAAGTGGAGGAACAAGCGCAGGCAGTAGTGAAGGAACAGTGGAAACAGTGAAGCAATAGTGGCAACAGTCGCGTGAATGGAGAGAGAAAGGCCACGAGATATCCCAACAGAGTAGAGACAAGATAGCCCAGCCGAGGAGTCACGGGATATGTCAACAGAGAATCCACGGGTCAGTTCAGCAAAGAAAACGCAGATAGCCCAATCATGCGAAGGTGAGCCACGAGAAAAAGACCAGCCACTCAGGAAAAGAGGAATCACAGGTGCAAGAGAAAGGACCTAGTCACGCTACCTGGTCACGCTATGAGCGTCAAACGATGGTCTACAGGAGAGACATACTAGTCTAAATTTATAGCCTTGGCTTGTCCTTAAAATAGGGTATCGTAGATCAAAAAGGTCCAAGATTTTAGCTA
Organism: Pseudotsuga menziesii; assembly: GCA_001517045.1. Classification (NCBI taxonomy): domain Eukaryota; kingdom Viridiplantae; phylum Streptophyta; class Pinopsida; order Pinales; family Pinaceae; genus Pseudotsuga; species Pseudotsuga menziesii. Next base: position 429,333 of record LPNX011119307.1, on the reverse strand, counting down.
TAAAATAAAATGACTTAGGGTAGTATCAAAAAGGTCCATGAATGGTCCAAAGGTCAAAAATAAAATCATAAGATAAATAAAGGCTTTTATTAATAAAACCATAAAGGTTTTATTAATAAAACCATAAAGTAAACATTTAATGATTTTATAATAAAGTAATAAAGTAAATGGTCCAACCAAAAGAATTAGGCTAGTGTACCAAAAACCCATAAGGTAAGAGTCATCATAACAAAGGTACACACACAATAAGAGTGTTAGGACCAAGTAAGATAAAGGACCACGAGTCAACAAAGGGGTTTCACAAAAAAACAACCCACATACCCACAAGATCAAGGTGAACCATAAAGGAGTTAAAACATTTACCTATGGGACCAACCAAACCAAGGGATTTAAATCTTCTCTGTTTCATATATTTTATCATCACTGTATAAGGGGAAGATCCAAACCGGATGGTACGATCCTTTGGTCCTCTATACTGTTCCTAAGGGTTAGGTGCTAGTGACATCATCAAGAGGTGTCCAATCCCTTGAGAAGCAACCTAGCAGTAACGATCAGGAGAGAGGACATCACACATCATCTTCCATTATTAAAGAATGGCTCTTAGCCCTAGGCTGAGTTTCAGTCCCAGACTGAATCATGTTGATCAACTCTTGGACCCCAGCCGGGTACTCCATTCTCCCGGAGAATGGTCCTCAATAATAAGTTGAGCTTCAATCCCAGGCTGAAAGTTGATCAACCACCTGCAAGACCTATTTGGACATCGTGTCCCTAGTCCCAGACCAGAATATGTCTCTACCTCTACCTGCAGGTTCTACTTGGACATTGCGTCCATGGTCCCAAACCAAAATACCCTAGAGGCACATAGGGGCCTAGCCACATGCTAGGGGCTTTGCCATGGCATCAACCTGCTTGGTCCTAGACTAAAAACCCCAAGTGACTATTGAGGGCCCTAGGGTACCTTCTAGGGTCTTACTCTAACCTAGTTAACTGACTAGGGTACCATCCTCCCTGAGAATGGGTCTCGCAGCTGCATTAACTTTAACACAATTGACATCAAGTGTTTGCTGAAAATAGATGTGGAAATAGTCTGGGGAGCTACAAGTACCACTCATCAAACAAATATGAAGGTGTTGTTATACTTGACTGGATATGATTCCAATTCAACAACCAGTTTGTTAGATGAAGGGAACAAATATATCAAGAGGGAATAGTTCCTCACATTGACTACTCATAAATTAAATGGATTTCATTATTTGGCCTTAATACAAGTGTGATATCAAACTAGTTTCTACAACAAATTCAAAAGCGTAGACATAGCCCTTGATCAATTCATTATATTTCTCTCTTTTGTCTGTTTATCAAGTTTTATTATCTTTTTATCATCTTGAGTCTTGACTCTTTAAACCTTGCCACTTGCTCAATCTTTGGTGAAATATTCTGACACATACACCAGAACTTAAGAGATTTACATTCGAATCTTAAGTCAGTCCTGCAGTGCTATTATTTGTGAGCACAGTTGGAGAATGTTTGAGAAATTACATTCCAGAAAAAACAAATGCTTCCATTTCCCAGTGTTGACTATTTTTGGACTCTTGTCATATATGAGATATCTATCAAAAAAATAAATTTTGGACATCTATTGATATAGTGCATTGTATGGACATGGATTTATTGAATATCAATGAAAATGTCTTTTTCATCAAAAATTGTATTACTTTATATTTTTGTACTTACTGAGTATTTCCCTTTTTTTCTTGATCTGAATCAAACTCTTGGTTCTTCTACACCACCATGTTTTTCTTGATTCTGAGTCTGTTAAATTTGACCAGCTCTGGTAGAACTAAAATGTGAAACAAGAAGGTGAGGAGGAATGAGAATAATGGACATATCAGGTGTGTGGGACAGGAGAGGTGGGGACCAAACAACATTCCTTCTCCCTTTGGAAGGCATATACCCACATCAACAAGCAAGCAAATCTCTAAATCATAAGTTGGGAGTCAGAAAGCCAGGAGGACCAAGTGAAAGAAACAGCAAAAGCAAGCCACAAGAATGATGCGCAAAATAAAAGAGATTCTGAAAACTGCTACAGCGGTGTAGATGATTCTCAACATGTACAAAAGAAGGTCAAGTACAGATCAGTCACACATTGTCCAAAACTTCTTTATACCATTATCTAGTCCTCACCTTGATCTTGTTCTTTTCTTTTCTCTCTTTTTATTTGATAAAATTGTTCCATGGAATGTAATCACCTTCAGTCCCACAAGTTAGTTGACCTGATCGATTATTTAATAAAATCTCTCTCTCTCTCTCCCAGATACACACACACACACACAGACACGCACATTAAAAACACAAAAATGCAGAACAGCAGAAATTAAGAGGGGGTATGTACATTGAATCAGTTTCCATGTCGAGCATCGCAAAAAGATCCTCTTCTATCCGCTCATCAATCATGGCAACCTAAAACAAAATATTGTCAGTAAAAACTTTTACAATGTTTTTCACCTACAGAGTGAAAAAAAAAACTTTCCGAAAAGAATAAGCTATAAAACTTAAGCAATGATTTCAAGAGCTAAATCTGTATAAAACAACATTTTAGCATCAGAAATCTCAATTAATAATAACAATTTTAAATTCATTTTTGAACAAGGATTGCATGAAAATTGTAATTGTAACATCAATTTTAAATTCATTTTTGAACAAGGCTTGCATGAAAATTGTAATTGTAACATGGTCTCCTGTCATTTCTTAGAAAAAGGTATTAGTAAAATAGACAAAATGGAGATTTAGAAGAAATCTTTCAAGGTCCACTACGCTCACAAACATGAATAAATAGTTCCCAACAAAAGTATTTCAAAAATTTTCCATCGGCTACAAGTAAATTTTGATAGAGTTGCAGATTGGACTGGAGAGAGATACCCATCAGTCCAGTAGAAGGGTTTTCATCATTGTTACCCATGTTTACGATTTTGGGAAGTGCCTATTACTTTCCATTTAATATTTAATCATTTTATTTACATTTTTTTTATCCTTTTCCTTTATTTCCATATTTTAACACTGCAACAAGTTTCCACTTAATGCTACCACGCAGCGAGTGATCAAGCTTTTCTAGCCTTGGCAAACAGTTCACCCCCTATTATTTGTTAGGAATCAGGATAATTAACTTACTTGTATTCCTTCCCACGGTTTTCCTAAATAAGAAGACAGCTGGAGATACCCATCAGTTCAGTAGAAGGGTTTTCATCATAGTTACCAATGTTAATGATTTTGTGAAGTACCTATTATTTTGCATTTAATATTTAATCATTTTATTTACCTTTCTATCATTTTTCTTCATATCCATATTTCACCACTGCAACAAGTTAACACCTGAGGCTACCATGCAGTGAGTGATCAAGCTTGGGCCTTGGAAAACTGTTCACCCCCTACCATTTGTTAGGATAATTAACTGACTTATGTTCCTGCCTCCAGTTTTCCCAAATAAGGAGACAGTTGGGAACATTTCTCAACCTGTAGAGTATTTCCTGCATTTTTGCAGTTTTATTATTTTGTGAACCACCAGCAAATCCAAGAAAAAACCAACCTCGTAAACCCTAAATTGGGACCCATAGTCCCTAACCCTCTGTTTTATTCATTGTTTTCTATTTGTTTCTGTGAGCAAGATTTTAGACCAGTAGGGACATATTGTTCGACTAATGCAGGATATTTCCAAAAGATCGAACACCTTGAGCAGCCACTAACACAAACAGACTAAGTTGCCAGGAAACTTGGGTACGGGTACGGGGACGCCACCTTTTGAAAAAGGGTACTTGGGTATGTCAAGGATACTATATATATATATATATATATATGTGTGTGTGTGTGTGTGTGTGTGTGTGTGTGTCATAGTCACATCATACATGCATATAGGTTTCTTCATAAATTATGAATCATGATTCATAATTATAAATTCGATGATTATTTGAACAATGAACATTCAGATTGAAAATTTGAAACATAAAATTTGATAAATCATAGACTTAGTAGATATCAATTAGAAGACTGGAAGTTACATAAAATTTGATAAATCATTGTACCAGGAAGCTGTAAAAGAGAATCAAACTCAAACATCAAAGTACACTTGAAATCTTATTTTAAACACCTATTTGTACTGTAGTTACAAGCAAAAAAAAAATTGAAAATTGCCAAATATATTCCTGCATTGATGTGAGTGTATTTCTCAGTATTAAATACATATGTATATTTTTTATGTGCACATTTGGTAGTCAAATTATGTTCCATGAGTGTTGAACACAAAACCATAAAAACATTCATTGTAAATCAATGTAAAATCAATCTACCAAATTTGGACAATATTCAGTGGAATTTGAACAATGTTGCAAAATGTTTGACATAAGTCCTGAACCAAACTCCATACGTAGTTTGCAAAAAATTAGTTCATATTTGGTGTGGGGTCATTACATTTTCCCCAATGAATTACACTTTATTGAGTCGGTCATACCCCCGAAGTACCCAAACGTGGGGTACGAAGTACCCAAACACGGGGTACAGCGTACCATTTCGTCTATAAGTACCCCTTTTTCTTATAACAGAGTCTCAGGTACATGGACCCAATATGGGGTACGACAGGGTACAGCAGGAGACGTACCCAAGTACCCAATACGGGCAACGTTGTCAAAACCGGACCGTTACCGGCAAAACCGGCCAGTCAGCCCGGTTCCGGTGGGTTTCCAGTCCGAACCGGAGGACCTAACCGTTTTGGGCCGGTTTGATACCGAACCGGCCGAGTTGGTCCACGAACCGCCCTGTTCGATATCAAACTGGTCCAAAACCGGTTTTCCCAAGAAACCGGCCAATTTGTACAAGGCCGTACGGATGCCAAAAATGAGGTTTTTTTTAATTTTTTGGAAAGTGGGTTGGGGGGGTGCATCTAGACACCCTTAAGACACCTAATGAACCTATAAAAAGGCCCCCACCCCCTCTCTTTCACTCACACTATTCATCCGAGTGTTTTCGAGTTTGTGCTTGGGTGTCTTCGGACCTTTTAGTTTGAAAGTGTTGATTGTTAATGGTCTTAGAGTTGGTTCCTAGGCTGATGAGTCTGATCATGAGGATTCAGACGATTCTGATGATTAGATTGTTTAGTCTTTGACTCTAGTCTTTAAACTTCTATAGGCCATTTAGAGCCTTTTTGTTGATGTATTTTGATTCAGACATGGATTGCACTCGATGTTAAGTACTATTTTGGTTCTATGAACTCTTATATGCTATATACATGAGAAACTTCGCATATTTTGTGTATAATGGTTTGAAGTCACATGGATACACATGAATATTTTTTAAAAATTAAAATTTGAATATTTTATGTATTTTTGGTGGACCGGTTTTATGATCCGGGTTTTTCCCCGATTTCTGACCGGTTCCGATCCGGTTCCGGTTTTGAGAGTCGACCGGTTCGTCCACCGGTTCGGTTTTTGTAACTTCAGGTACGGGTACGTGTACCCTACCCTTGGGTAGGGGTACCCTAGCAACATAGCAAACAGATCACAGATCAAGACACCAAGTTTTTACGTGGTTAAAACCCTCGAAGAAGGAAACAGTCCACAGCCCAATCCAAATAGCTACTTGAGGCAATATTGTTATGCAAAGAAAAAATAATGTTACAATTAGTTTCCCAAAATCAATCATCGAGCAAACGGCCCTCGATGCTCTTTAAATACATAAGATAAGATAATTTTATTAATGTCCAACAAGTCACCACAAAAGTAGGTCAATGGGAATGTGCAATACCATGATATCAATACAAGGTGGGAGCGTGAAAGTTCCTATAAAAAGATAAAAAAGTAGAACTCAAATCAAAACCTAGTTCTATAAATGCAGAGCTGATCTCAAAGAAAAATATATACAAGCAAAGATATGAAGATAGTGGATCCAAGAACCATGATACAAAAATGGTGATCATGAAACTGTCATGGGAAACTAAAACACTGGAAGCAATGGGAGTATCTCTCCTACCATCTGAGGTTGATTGAAGGAAGCTCAAAAGAATGTTATGACTAGACGAAGAGCTTGAAGAGGAACAGCAATGTGTAATGTCCTCGTCCGATTAGGAAACAAAACACCCGCTAACCTACTTAATCCCCATTGGTTCGAGCGGGTACTGTATAAGAGGGGATTGACTGAGGAAATTTGGTACTTAGAACAACTCGGGACACACATTCAATACTAAAGTCAGCAGTAGGCTAAAAGAAATCTTTTCTCTTTACGCTTAAAAGTCAACATCAAATTAGAATCACATGCATGCAAAAGTAAAAGCACAAACCCTAAAAGTAACATGCAAACCCTAAAAGCGCATAAGGATCTATTTAAGAAGGATGAGGGAGCCTAAAAAGATACCTATGTTTATTATTGATTGATTTGGATATTTGAGCAGCAACACAGCGTGCAGCTACGGCAGTTGGGGTTGAGGACGGAGTCTTCAACTAACGAGGGTTTGGCAATGCAATATCTGCCCTAGTCTCCTTCAAGATAAACCATCTAGGTTTGTCACCGTATCTATCGTATTCATCATTATTCAATGTTTCAGTGTATGCTAGAAGATTATTTGCAGGTTCATCCGTACAGCTGGGGGGGATTTAGCTGGAAAACCCCGAGTCATTCACCAAGACTCCGGATCACCATATTTCTTCCGCATGTGGCCTGCATCCTCACCGACCAGATCACTCTACTGCTTTGATTGATTATCAGCCACCAGCTTGCTCACCTGGAGCAGCTAGCAGCAGAACAAAGAAGAGGGAGGGTGTGAACAACAGTCACGTGAAACAATTCGCTAGGGTACCTGGAGAGGTCAAATCTTTTGCATGCTCCGGCCATTCTCTCCGGCACAGGCGCCATTCTCTCCGGCATAGGCACATCTACACACCGGCTAATTTGCATCTCCAACAGACCACCCCTCCACCAAAAACGTCATCTTTAACTGATCCAAACTGCTGTGGGCACTACACTGGAAAAAGGGGTTATTACTTCATCACCTTGGCTTATCTTGCATGCATATTTTCTCAGGAGCATCTTCAGCCGGAGCATCTTCAGCCGGATTATCAGTGGTAAGTGGTACAATCTTTCCTACAAACCCTAACCCTAAATTCAGCTATAATTTAGGGCAATTTTGCATGGCAGTTTTGCATGCCCGGCTATTCAGAAATTTTGCATAGAACTAGAAAATATCAGTATTTGGGATATTACACAATGAGTAATGTATCATTGCCTGGAGGAGGGTACTTGATGTTGCAACCTAGAAGAAGTCATTTGTCTGTCATGATGGGGCCAAGACTGTCCCCGTCGTTGGTGTTGGGCAAAGATAGAGGTGGACTGTCGTGTCCTAACCGAGTGGTCAAGGTCTATGCCATAGATCATGGACCAATCGAGTGTTAAGCCACAAATCATTAGCCATTAAGATCAAGGTGAGAATGAACAATTGGGTCACCACTATGTCTAGAACATATCATGACCGTTGGATTACATATATACAAATGCATACTAAAGAAGCACACTTAACCTATATATATATTATACCAAGTTGATCTAAACTAACTCCTAAGTTTCTTAATATCCTAACATCCCCCCTTAAGAACAACTAACCCTATCAAAATGTAAGTGCCATATATTCTAGAGAAGTTGACGTGTTAGGCATCATTCTAAATCAACCAGTAAGATTGGCAAAATATCCCAATATCCATTATACCATGGATATACTTGTAATCGATGACCAGATAAGTGGGGCATGCTTTTATCAAGGAAATAGGATACTACATTAGGAGGTTGGATATAGATGGACTGGACCTATGCCACAGTTCCTACATCAGAAGATTCGCTTGTTAGATTGCATAGTGAAAAGGAAAAGAAACATCATGTAGAAGGTCCCAAGAATCCGTCAAATGAGTATGTTTATAACACATATAACATTGGGAATTATACTTGTTATTCCACCTTTTTGGCTCGACTAAAAGAAAAGATCAAAAATGAAAAGATGGATGAAATATGAAAGATGAACTTTGATGGTACACATTCAAGATTAGGAAAAGGGGCAGGTATTGTGATCACTTCACAAAGAGAGCAAACTTTCAATTTTGCCTTTAAACTAGAAATTGAAGCAACTAATAATGTGGTTGAATATGAGGCACTTCTACCTGGTTTGGAAATTGCTAAAGACATGGGGATTAAACTGTTTAAGTATAAAAGGCGACTCTGATTTAGTAATCCGCCAAGTAAGAAGCAAGTATACATGTAAATGTGAAAGATTAAGAAAGTATAGGAGTGCAATTTGGGATACAATGGAATTCTTTGATGCCTCGAACTTAATTGAAATTCCTAGAGAAAAGAACAACATAACAGACAAACTAGCAGTAAAAGCTTCAACCCTTCAACCTTCAGAGGAACTAACAAATGGTAATGGTAAATTAGAGATAAATTTCAGACCATCAGCTCCAGACAACATGGAGCATTGGCAGGTATTTCGAGATGATGAGCAGATTCTAAGATTTATTCATAATGTTCAAGAATTTTCCAATCTCAACGTCAAATTTCGAAACTGTTTGTGCCCAAAATATTTTGCAGCCACTTTGGCATTGGGTTTGAGACCAAATGACTGGAGCCATGTTACAAAATACAAGCAATTTTGAATAATGTTTCCTATTTGACATGAAATAGCAAAGAGAGCTGGTAGCCATCAATTCATCTACAGAACGATCTATTGAATATATATTACTGATTTTGGGGGGAGAATGTAGAATTTGAAATACTTTAAATTTTAAATTTTTACTGGCTTTATCAAACTAAACCTCTCAGGAAATTCTGAATATTTTGTGTCAAAGTAAATCCTTATATTTTCAACAGTGCTTTTGCTTGATCTTTGAACATAAATAGGATTTTGAACAAGATGATTTAGGACACATCAAAGGGTGATGCATTCAAATATCTATCAATTATCCTACTTGTAAACTTAAATTGATACAATGGAGCTAAAATTTCTAAACCATCTTACCTTTTCAACAACGGAGATAGGCCTGTCATGAATTAATGCATTCATATCCATTTTACTTGAGCGTAACAAGAAAAATAATGAAATTACAAAAATATCATATCTCACCGGATCTTTCTCAGCTAAATGTCGCAAAGTAGAGATGGCAGCTTGCCGGAGTGTTGGCTGTAATACAGATAAGTTGAATCCTTGAGTAAGACTAAAAAGTGTTTGAAACAATACAACATCACTTCAAGTTCACAGCAACTCAACACTCCAAAACTCAAACTACCTGTCTCGATGATAGTGTTGGTCTCAGTGTTTGGACATGTGAGTGCATAGAAACAGCTTGAGGAGCAAAAAGTACAAGCTGCTGAGTGAACCGCACACACCTAAGGAAGAGTTCATTGAAATGTGTAAGATAAATAGAAGAGCATGATTACAAAAACAAATCTTATAATGCTACTATTTTGTTCAACATTCTTACAAACAAAATATAGAAACAATGTAAACATAATTAACCTTAAAAAATGCAGCAAACATGAGCAGAAGTAGGTGTAAGAAAGAAAAATTTCCTATAAACTGTCCTCAATATTAGTAATTACAGAGTTCTTCAACAGAGTAAAAGAAAATCTAAAATACTTCCTTGGTGTTCATCATGAGGGAAGCATAAGCTGTGCAAGAGAAAGAGAAAATGAAATTGATGCATGAGGCATCTTCTAAGAGAGCTCTATCAAAGCTTAATATAATCATGAAACAGTATAAAAAATTGGAGAGAAGAGAAAGGAGCAAGCTGACTAAACTGTTTTGACTACAATAATTAAGGAATAAAAGCAGCAATCTATTTTTAAGGTGTACTCCCTAAAGCCCAGCTATGTAGGGCTAGTACTACAACTAGCTCAAAAAGTTTACTTTTCTCTATAACTTGCCAATGAAAACTACTAAAGCGTAACAGAATATGAGAGTGATAAATACTCAAGAAGTACTGAAGGCTCCTCTCCCGAACTGATCTCTGAAACAACAGACTGCCATTGATCCAAAATTCCTTGTCAGACAATATTCATTTGAAGCACAAACCCAAAAGGGAAATCCCTTGTCACGGTACATTGATTTTCATGAAATAGCAAGACTCAAAGAATAAATATGAAAGCCTAAAAAGTATCTTACACGTTTCTTCAGAAAATTATAAAACCTACAAGCAACTATTCATTTACTTTTAAAAATTCATACGCAATAACTTGCAAATTTTCAAAATCAATTCATTAGAACTTTGATTAAACAATACAGATTTGGTCTTCTGAACATTCATTAATAGAAATCAAGATATTAGATACACATCTATAATATGTAAGAAACACATTAAAAACACCATCCTTGCAGGATATAAATTGAAAGAAAGCAAACCTTGCAACGAGAGAAAAATGAACTCCCAGGGGAAAGTTCAGGTCCCAAGACTGCAACAATAGCATTTATTAATCGACCAATACTTTGACGAAGATCCATCCCTGCATGCTCCTCAGATAATAGAATCTCCATAGCAAGACTCAATGTTGTCTGAATAAAACAAGAGAGCAGAGTTAAAAACCAGAGAAACTCTTCAAGAATAACTCTAAACCCATTTCTACATCATATGAGGACAAAAGTCTACTCGTTGGAATTCTCAACCACTTAGAAGAACCAAAACAGAATCCTATAATATGCTGCAATAACAGATGTATTATGCTGTTCTTCACTGTATGATATTTGAGTTAATACACCTTCCACCCCTTTTCACGATGAAGTAGTCATGTAATTCCTGAGATTGTTGAAGAAAACTCTCCTTTCAGTTACCTTGACTTTGGGCATAGAAAGTAAAAAAATCTCAACATGTTTGGTTCCCCAAATGAGTACAGGTGCAAAATTCATGCTTCACTTTCCATGGTCATAAAGCCCTGAATTATGGCTTGTTGCCTTGCTGTTAATGCCTTGACTGGGAATATTAATACACCCTATACTATCCATCGGCGTTTCGGAGAGAGAACAGCAACTAATTTTGAACAAGTCAACGTTTTGAACCACAAGATTGGCTCATCTTCAGGACTAAAAGATGTTGAGGAGGAAAGGAGTCAATTTGAAGGCTTTAATAGTAAATAGTTGCAAAGAGACAATTAGAACTTAATGTGAGTCGGCCATGAAATGATATTTATGAAGCAAGGGTTTCCAACTGCTACTAAGTTCCCAACTGCTATCTCTATCGAGGTTAAGTGGATGTTTGGATATTTCAATGGCCTCCCTGAACTTCCGCTTATAATAGTTTTCTTCCTTCACAAGAATCCTTGAATTCTCAAGAAACATTTGGTGCTTGGAGTTATGGGACTGTTCTGCGAGAGCAGAGGAGCATAGACAGGTTGAGCCTAATGTCGGCCCCATGTTCCTTAATTCTTTGTTGAATGGAGCAACCAGTTTCCCCAATATATGATTTCCCGCATGAACACAGGATCTCATAAACGCCTTCGTAAAGATGGGGATCTATGGGGTCTTTAACCGAATCCAACATGCCTCTATTAATACAAGTCCAACCAAAAACATAAAAAACAATGGTTTTTACTCTGAAGTTGAAATTTATTATCGTTTGGCACATGTGTTGTATTTTAAAGAATTTGATATTTACAAGATATCATGATAATCATGGACCCCATATCCAGATGGTAGCCTACCTGGTCTTGGCTGACTAGAGCTCAGGCATGCGGTAAGCCCTTTGAATAACTGTCATTTAACCACAAACCCATGACTACAAAAGTAATGGTCCTTTTGAAATATTGGGAGCTTTTAAAGCTCCATCTATTGGTTAATTTATAATGATTTCAAAGCATTGTTAGGTACACTCATGTTAAAATTACGAGGAATAATTTTTATATAGATAGTTACCATCATCAACTAAGAAAATATCATCAATCCTTTGGTGCAAGGAAAAACAGTCGAGAATATTCTCAATTCAACACACATTAAAAGTTGTCACTTTTTGGTGCAAGGAAATTGAGGCCAGAACATAAATAGAAACAATATTGAGGGCAATCTTAAGTAGACAATTCTTTTAAGAACTGCATTTTATTCAGAGCATTACATGGATTAAGGAACCCATAGGGGCACTATATCAAGAGAAAGTATTCACAAATAAGATCAACGTAAAAATAGTGATCAGAAGTAGCCTATGTAAATCTTCTACAACAAAGGAGCTATAGAAAACAGTATTTAGTTATTCACATTCAATATACTCCCTCAAAATGTTATGAAATCTCAACTGATTATACTTTTTTCATTGTCCAAACTGTATCAAGATTTAGAGCCAGAGTTATGCACAAATTTTCTGAAATATTTTATAAGAGTCATGATAGTAATTAATTTTACGACTTGCTAAATTCAATAAGACTCTTAAGGACGTTTGACCTTACCTGAATATGTGGAACACAAGAAAGCCCACCAGCTTCAGTAGTAAGGCAAAGACCATGTAAGGACCATATATGAAGAGAATCTTTAGGTTCCTTTGCCATCACACACAATGACTGTACAGTTGCAGGAATCAAAGATGACAATGCCATTCCCCCTGCACTGTAAAATGAACCATAAAATGTAAAGAAATGTATAGCCTTTGCTACAAGAAAATGATTCCAAATGCTGAAAATCGAATAAACTACAAATAAGAAGAATGGTCAAGACTCAAAAGTAAAACCCACAAGGACTAACCCAATGTTATCAGAACCGGGCAAACCCAAAAATCTGAACCGGAGCGGAACCGGAGCAAGAAACCAGTCCACCAAAACATACATAAAATATTCAAAGTTTGAAAAAAATCATATATATATTCATCTGCATCCATTTGAATCCAAACCATTTTACACAAATATGCAATGCTTCTCATGGATAGAGCAAATAAGGGTGGATATAACCAGTGTTCCACCAAGTTTCTGAGACACAGATGTGCTGAGCGGGGAAACATATTGGGATCCAAGAACATGTAGAGACCGGTGTTACAAACATCGCCGATATATCCTTATCTTTACCCTTTTACATAAACTAATAACATTACCATTAATTGTTGCAAGATGTTTGAAAGTGGTTCCAACCTCATCGGACTTCATATGCATAAAGTAGAATTTTAGATCCCATTCAGAATTCAACAGACCTAATAGTTTTCAGGATTTTAAGATTACAAAGGTTTTGCCAGATTCTATCATGTATGAGGATGTGGGATTGGCATTTAATCAAGCACATGAACCCCTCTATGTACCTTGATGTTAATCGTTTTGATTGTTGAATTCCTCTGTCGTGACCTTCATAAAAATGTACTCTTTACTCGAGCAAAATCACTTATTAAGCATGGGAAGTTTTTTCTACCTTATTTTAACGATTGGATTAGGAAGTTTCACCAAAATTGTAAGGTGTGGAGTCATTGATTATGGTCCTTGGAGGATCAACTTTGAGATTCAACGTAGAGGCAAGGACTAGAGCCTAGAGGAGGGAGGCATAGGATGCTATTGATGAATAGGATCCCAATATAGACAATGATTTGTTGACAAGTATGATTTGTGAATTATGTTTCACATTCATTTTTTTAAATCCTTGTTCATTTATTAATTTAAACTATACATATACATACATAGCGATTTAAAATATGCACAGTCCACTATGACTGCTAAGGCCTTCTAACTGTAGACGCAGAGCCATTACCAGAGCTATTACCTTTGCCCGTAAAAAGGGTAGAGGGAATCAATAGTTTATTTACTTGATTTCATTATATATAAGATACATTGATTGAATCTTTTTGTGATTCATGAATCGAGGGGATTTAGAATTCAGGACATGATTCATTTTTTATGTGTGATGTATCACTAGATGTCTTATATATCTTATGTATCGGTTTTCTTTCCTTATTCATATGGAAATGTGTTTATTTGATGTTTTTGTTGCTTTAGAAGTTTAAAAATTTGATAAAAAATGAAATTTTTGTATTTTTTTAATTTGCCAATGTTGACATTTTCACCAATAAATCCGAAAATTTGTTTTTGGGCCCTCAGCGATATATTCACCGACATGATATTTGTAACTTTGGTAAAGACACCCCAAAATTTTGGGGGGTGAGGGGGCAGGGGGCGAGGGATCCCTAAAATAGAGGGCCCTGTCTAAAATTATTAAAAAATTAAAAAAAATAGGAATCCCAACATATGAACATATCAATCCCTCATCCCATCAACATTTACATACTAAATTGAAATTCATCATTGTGCAATGTAAACATGATATTCAATTCATAATGGCTATTTGAAAGTTTAAATACATGCACATCTCCCATAATAGCTTTGAATCATAGACATAAACAGTAGATAAATTTAAAATCATAAATCATAGACATGTCACATAAACTGTAAACAATATAATATATAAAGCATTTTGATTAAGTTGGCATTGATGCGAACAGTGTCTGGTCATTGATGTCAAGGGTTGGTGTGTGTTGACTGTGTAGTTGTCAAAGTCAAAGGAGCCCTTCTGTGGTTTCCCAAGCCCAAGATTGGAGGCCTTGGGACAACGGAAAAAGCCCCAGTTACCCATTAACTTGGTAGAGCCTGCCTAGATGTGTCTTGGTCCCCTTTGAAGTCCAATTGATGGTTTATGTGTCTCCTTGTATTTGTTATGGTCATGTGGTAGCTTCGTCATGTGCTTGAGTGCTTGTTTGAGGTCTCTTTATTGGTCATATGGTAGCTTTGTCTTTGAAACTCTCACACAATTTGCCTTATGCCCCTCCTGATGTCTTAGCCTATTGATGAAGCCCATGCTCTAGACAAGAAGAAATGACCCATTCTATGGTCATTTAAAATGGCATACTTAATGAAGCTTGAAGCCCTTGACCATGGTTGCTATTGATAACCCTTTGACTTGACTTGGTTTATGATTTGGTCTTTGGCACCCTCATGTGTGGGATTTTTGACGTCCTGAACAATTTGAAGTTTTTAAGGGCATTAGATCATGTATTTGCTAATAAGCCCACCATAAGGTATTAGTCCTCGTCAAGCCCTTTCCATTGATACGTGTAGCGTTCTCTAACTCCTCACGGTTAAGGAGATTTTATTTTTTGAAATCTAATGAGTTATTAATGAATTAAATTGAATTTGAAATAAACAAATTTAGAAGTCGGCCCACTCACTATTTGGAAGTTTTTAAATTAATTAAAATATTATGATTAACTCCCGCATGTATATGTTATATAAAAAATATATATAAATCAGCATTAATTATTAATATTGATATTAATGATTAATGCTTATTTATAATTTTTTTATATAACTCCTTATTGACACCCCAATTATAAACATCTTTTTGACCAACAACGGCGTCAAAATGAACATACACAGAAGAGTTATGTTGTCAGACAAGCAAGAACATCAAATCAACATACTAAGCAACAAACGAGAAGAACCACTCCACAAAGCCACCAAATGGCCACCAAATGGCCAAGACGAAGATAGATCTCGGATGGACCACATCAGCAACGATGCGGCATTTCTTCTTTTGAATGCGTAACTCATATCGTCTCATTCCATCGAGTGTCGCAAATACTAAAAGAAAGAATCTAGAGATGATGGTTCAAGAAAAAAATTAGACAAAAGCCTTGTCTTCTCTAAGCTTTGAGGACAAAGCTTCTCTAAGAGGAAGGCAATGTTATGTAAAAAATATATATATGTTAGCAGTAATTATTAATATTAATATTAATAATTAATAATTAGTAAAATTGGAAATAAAGAAATAAATAATTATGAAAAGTCAAAAGACACGACTTATATTGAAAAGGTGCAAAATGACTTATAAAACCTGCGGCAATGTAATTGTAAAACATCTATTATTTTATCAATCAAATATTTATCAATTTTATTATTCATGGATTTCTTGGTGTATTTATGCTGGTTATTCCTTTAAGAAACAATTTTATTGTTTCAGTATATATATAACACACTCATTACACACAAATGTGAAGTGTGAAAACAAGTAAATTCGCACTTGACTGAGGCAAGTTCGTGGAAGCTAACTACTGAGGCTACCTCAGACCCGAAATCTTCAGCAGAAAATTTGTGTTTGGGGTTTAACTTTTACGACTGCTAAATTTCTTGAGGTTGCTACACTATCTTAATGCCACAGTTTACATTTTTATCTCAATAGTCACGAATTCTTTTGGAGCAGCCTGGAGGTGATGCTTATCAGCATTTTGAAGGAGTCTTAACATCTTATCTCAGTCTTGTCAACTTTTTAACAGCAGTCACAATTCGAAGTAACCAGTGGGTAAGGTTTGCATCTATTATAGCAGGTTTACATTATATCACATTCCATTTTGGGGGGGGGTGAAGTATAGTACTAAGATACAGTGTGGAAAGACGTTGTCCGTTTGAAGGAGTTATCCACCAGTCACCAGTCCGAACCTTGAGAAGACACGGCAGTCCAAGCTAAAGGCAAGTTACAGGTTGAAGACATCATTTTGGCAGACCCGAACTGTTGAGGAGACTGTTGCTGCTAACACAATTCCAAATCTTTGCTACAAAAGTTTGTTCTTCTTGCAAGGTATGTTACCCAGTCACCACATAAAAGAATGATACATTATACAATGACACAATATGATGTACTGTGATGATATGCAATGAAACAGTATGATGTACTATGATGATGTACAGTGACACAGTATAATATGTAACAGTGAGATGGAAGTGACATAATGTACAGTGAGATGAGCAGCCTAGAGGTGATGCTTATCAGCATTTTGAAGGAGTCTTGACTCTTAACATCTTATCTCAGTCCTGTCAACTTTTTACCAGCAGTCACAATCCGAAATAACCAGTGGTGAAGGTTTGCATCTATTACAGCAGGTTTACACTTATATCACAATCCAATTTTTTGGGGGGTAGAAGTCTAGTGCTAAGATACAGTGTTGAAATATGTTGCCAGTTTGAAGGAGTTATCCACCAGTCACCAGTCCGAACCTTCAGAAGACACAGCAGTCCAAGCTACAGGCAAGTTATAGGTTGAAAACATCAATTTGACAGACCCAAACTGTTGAGGAGACTGTTGCTGCTAACACAGTCCCAAATTTTTGCTGCAAAAGGTTGTTCTTCTTGCAAGGTATGTTACTCAGTCACCACACAATAGAATGATGCATTATACAATGGCACAGTATGATGTACTGTGATGATATACAATGACATAGTATGATGTACTGTGATGATGTACAGTGACACAATATGATATGTAACAGTGAGATGACAGTGACATAATGTACACTGACTTGACAGTGATGTACAGTTAGCAGTAAAATTTGATGTAGTAACAGTGATGTAAAATGATGCATGATGCACTATGATGATGTCACAGGGACGTACTACTTGATGTACAGTGAATGTATATATGTGCAATGATATAGCAGTACTACTTGATGTACAGTGAATGTGTACCAGTACTACTTGATGTATAGTGACTGTTTTTGACAGTGAAATGCTATGACAAGTGATGTGATGTACAATGATGTACATGTATTGTTTGTGACAGTGAAATGACATGGCATAGATTTGATGTACAATGATATAACAATGATGCAATTACAAGGTTATGAGCAGAGGTTATCACCAGTCATTTCAGTGATCAGTTTTGACAGGTCCACAGGTTCGGTTCAGAGGTTCAAGACCATTCTTCTTTAGGGTGGCAGGGTGGTGCTAGGGATCACACTTTCGTGAGTTGAGTTGCTGCAACAGCTCATAAGTAGTAGCTGACGAAGTCTAGGGGGTTGTAGCCTCCTAGTTGTAGTTGGAGATGTTGTATAAAATTTGTAATTCCAGTTGTTGTTGGGTCAAATTTTTATTTTAAAGGCTTCTGTGGTTTTTCTCCCAGAGCTTGGGTTTCCACGTAAAAATCTTGTGTATTGTGCATCTTATTACTTTTCATGAATATTGATAATATGCTATTATGATTGGTGATTAGCAACTTGCTCTTGATTAAAGTTAAAATTTATTATTGCTAAACACTAATTCACCCCCCTCTCAGTGTTGTGCAATGTAAACATAATATTCAATTCATGGTTATTTGAAACTTTAGATACATGCACATCTCCCATAATAACTTTGAATCATAGACATAAACAGTAGATAAATTTAAAATCATAAATCATAAATCTGAATCATAGACATGTCACATAAACTGTAAACACTAAACAGTAAACAATATAATATATAGCAAATTAAAATTTCCCAAAATAGTACTAAAGAGTAGAGACTCAAAGACTCAAAGTGACAAGTCAAAGTCTAAAGACTAGATCTAAGTTCATCAATGACAGTAAATAAAACTAAAAGTAGCAAATGTAAGTCATGAAAAGAGCACCAAGGAGATAGATCCATGGACTAGTCCTCCTAATGCATATGTTGCATGAAGTCACCATCTATGGGAGTCTCACCATCTAAGTCAAAGTCACTCTCAGTGTCAACATCAGGAGTAAGCAATGGCAAACCAACCAAACCATGTTGCATCTCATCCGGTCTCTCCTTGTATATCTGTGCATCATCATCTCGATCCACATCCCATCGTGTCGTCGATCACATCTGATACTCTGGTGCCTTCCTATGTGTAAGACGTAGGGCATTGTGCACTACTGTAATGTCCTCTTCTAATTAAGCTCCAAAGACACCCGTTAACCTATTTAGATCCCATAGGTTCGAGTGGGTATTAATGAAAATGGTAATTGACTGAGGATTAATATTACTGGGAGCAAAAAAGAACATCACTTTAGTGTTACTATGTCATCAGTAGAGTAAAGAAGGCCATTGGAGCAAATATCAACAAGCATGCGAAGCTTGCGGGATTTAATTCACTTTGCATGCAACACTAGGCAATTAGGTTGCATGCATGCAAAGACAAGTCATGCAAACCCTAACGTTATAAAAGAAAATAAGTCAAACCAAAAAGAGATCCATGATTATTATTCACTTTGAGAATTCATTTCAAGAGCTTGACGAGCAAGTTGGGGTTGAGGTCGTGAGTCCTTGACTATCAAGTGTTTTCCGCAATGAAATCTATCTTCCCTAATCACTTTCAGAGACAGATCATCCAGTTCTATCACAGCAATTCACAGCTTTGCATCATCACTGAAAGCAACAGTATATCCAAGTGCAGAGATCAGTGATCCAGCAAAGAAGAATACGTGTTTACTGGGGGTGCATTGATCAATTAAGGAGAAATCCATATATGATCCACGAAACCTCAGATCATTTGCATGCCTTAACCAAACTTTCCAGAGTGTCCATATTGCCTTACCCCGTGAACTTGGAGACCATCCTTGTCCATTTAGAGCCATAGCAAATCAATCAAAGAAAGAAGACATCTCAATTGCATGGGAAATTCATCTTTAGAGGGCAACTAGCATTTTGATCATAAGTCATCAGAAATCTTGCATGTTGCACTCATTCCTTCCAGAGGACCACCATTACCTTATCTGTGGATTTCCAGCACTCCATTCATCTTCTTAAAGCAATTAAGAAGGACCAAGCAAAGAGGAGGGCGTATATCTTTGCATGGGTGAATTACTTAAGCCAACAACACGTTTTGTACCTTCTGCTTCCTGCATGGCATGCATGTCTCTTCCTTATTGATCAACAACGCAAGGCTATGATTGTTGGTATGTCCTTATAGTTTATTTCAAGCTTCTTTCATTATGAATTGAGCTTTTATCATTTCAGCATTTCGTCACTATCTTGTCATTCCATGCAAATTGATTAATAAAGCCATATAAGCCTCAAAACTCTAAACCAACAAACAAAGACCTAAGCCATAGCAGTATAAAGAGAAAATATCAGTTTGGGATATTACAACCTACACTGTGGGGAATCGCTAGGGACCCCCACAAATCGCTCCCAATTCGCGTTCCCGGAGGAATCAATGAGGAATCAATCCCGAAATCGTGATTCCTCATCGATTCCTCCTTGGACTGTTTTTGGGAATCGTGATTCCTTGGCAAAAAAAACGCTCCCTGCCATCCCTAGAATTGTTGAGGGAGCGACGCTCCCAGAGCAATTCCTCATCGCTCCCTCAGCGATCCCGAGCAAAAATAAATGCTACCGAAAACGCTCCCTCAACGATTCCGCACAATAAGGAAATTTTTTTCCAATTTTCTCAATTTTGCAAAAAAAATATTGTTTTTTAGTGATTGGCTAGGATTTAATTAGCCTTTATAAACACTATTGGACTCCATTTGGAATCATTCTATTCCTCATTTGCTTGTTTTAATTTATCTTGCTAAGGATTTGAGTGGCTTTGCTAGTTGTTTCAGAGCAAATTTGTAAGAGCTTGGAAGGGAGATTGAGGGGGAAATTTAAAGCTTCTATTTGTGAGAGCTTGGAAGGAAGATTGAAGGCTTCCATAGAGACATTCAACCATCCTTGAAGAGCTAAAGAGGTAGGCTCTAAAAACCCAATCTTTGTTTGTTTTTGAAAAAAATATTTCACTATGTTAAAATTTTGTGTAATGTCCTCTTCCTTTTAGGCCCTGAGGCCCATACCGCTAACCTATGTGATTCCTGTGGGTTCGAGCGGTTACTGATAGCTAGGGAATCAGATCAGGACTGATGCCATCCATAGAAGATCTACGGCATCCTCACTTGGTCAAGAAGGGCCACCTGGGCCAAAGGCCACCTTCATGCATGACCATGCTCTTTGCATGACCATGCTCTTTTCCATGCTCTTTGCATGCAAGTCAACGGCAAATTAGAAGATAGAGTGACCTAATTAGGTCAAATATTAGGTTTTGCGCAATTGAACTTTATAAATAGAGGGTAAAGCAAGAGGAGACCTCACTTATGATTATTGATTATTTTTGGGAGCACTTGGATAGCAGCACAGCGTGCAGCACAGCAGTTGGGGTTGGAGACGGAGTCTTCAGCTAACAGAATTTCGGCAGTGAAACATCTGTCCTAGTCTTATGCCAGGTAAGCCATACTGGTTCACCACTTGTTCTTCATTTCATTCATCAGTTATATAGCACAGGGTATAGATTGTTGCAGAGGCACGGTGCAGCCGTAAGAGGGGGTTTTCAACCAGAAAGCCCTAATCAGCTATTGGGCCTTCAGATCTCAGTTTCCTTCCGAAACTCATGCATCATTCTCACCAGCAGCTTCATACTCCGGTACCCAGTGACTATCAACTCCATCTAAGCTCATCCGGAGGGGTTATCAGCATTTCCAGACCACCAGGGGCGTGAGCAACTGCCTCATAGAACCTAGACACTATCACCCTTAGAGGTGTCAAAACTTTAGCATACTCCAGCCAATCTCTCCGGCACAGCGAGGCTATCAGCCCTGCAAATCGGCGGATCCATCGGACACCTCCTTCCTTGAGGGCGTCACCTTTTTCTCTGATTGGGCGTCTTATTGCTGGAGCATTCACCGGAGGCAGGAGAGATCAGTGCCTCTCCAATCCAGATCTCAGTACTTGCAGACTTTATCTGCAGCAGTAAAAACCAGTTATCAGTGGTAAGTGTGCATTCTGTCTCACAAACCCTAACCGTAATTTTTCCTATAAAATAGGGATTTTTGCCTGGCAGTTTGTAATCCCAGTTGTATCCGCATAATTGTTTAGAAATAGAAAATATCGGGATTCGGGATATTACATTTTGAATCTTATGTGTTTTTTTCCTACTCTTTCCAATTTCTTCTTCGCCATCATACTATTGCAGGCAAGAAGTGGTTCTCATATTGAATCAAGAAGCATGATGGGTATGTGGTTTTTGTTTTTGGTTCCGATTCTTCTCATGATGATGGTGGTGGGAAGTAGATTTCGTGGTGGCAATGATGAGGAGGAAGGGATAGGGAGTGGCACATACCATGGAGAGGAGGAGGAGGAGGAGAGTGATGAGGGGAAAAAACAAAAAGACACAACACCTTTGTGAAAGAGTATGTGACAAGGCTTGGGGGAGAAAGAAGGGGTGGAACCACGAAGTTTACATGCCTCCATTGTAATAAAACTTACACAAGTTCATATACCTGTGTGAGAAAGCATATGTGTGGGATTATGCCATGTGATCAAGGTAAGGCTACTGGAGTCAAAACATGTGACAAAATGTCAGCTAAAGAAAGAAACAAATACAGGATGGAAGAAGAGGTCGTTCAAAACAATTCCAAGAGATCAAGCGTCGTATTTGAATCCCCACAGAGAATGTTTAGTAGTGGATCTAGATCATCATCCACCCATGCTAGTGGTTCTCGCCTATGCGAAAAACATTATCAGATTTCCTTGACCTTGGTTGCAGAGATGATGTGGATTCAAAAATTTACAGGTTTCTCTATGCATGTGGTGTGCCATTCAATGTTCTTCGCTTACCCTATTGGCATGAAATGGTACAAGCCATCAATGGTGACCCTAAAGGATACAGGAGCCCTCGGTATGACAAAGCTAGAACCGTGGGACTTGACAGGGAAAGAGGCAAAATCAATAGTGCTCTTGGAAAGTTTACAAATGATTGGTCCAACTATGGGGTATCCATTGCATTTGATGAGTGAAAAAATGTTAAAGAAAGCCATTGATAAATATTCTTGGTGTGCCTGCTAGTGGTGCAGTCTTCCTTTCAGATCATGACTACTCAAATCGCTACAAGACTGGTATTAATATTGCACAACCTTTACTTTAAACCATTCAAACGATTGGGCCATAAATTGTCATTCAAGTCATCAAAGATAATGCTGCTAATTGTAAGGCTACAGGAGCAATCATTGAGGATAAGTATCCCAACATATTTTGGTCAGGGTGTTTGGTTCACACGAAAGCTGTAGGAAACTCCACTCTAGGTGCCATACCAGTACCGGAAACTCGCTGAAACACGGGTACTGGTACAAAACGCCACTGAAATGCCACTGGACGTACCGTATGGTGTTTCACGATTTGGAAACGAAGTACGATACGACTAGCGACATTTCCCCTATTTATCATTCTGCACGACGCGTTTCGACAAGCAGAGAATTGATTCTGGCTGCGTCTGAAGGTGATACTGTGAAAATATTCAACGTATAGGTGGAGATAGGGGACCCGTGTGCCTTCCATTACAATCCCACTCCTTCTTGCCAAGTTAACTACACTAATCATTAGACCCTTCTGCACTCCACATTTATCATTATTATGTAATTCATGTTTCAATTTGCTTTGATGATGTAGATCTTGTCGTTGCAAGTGTCGGAGAAGATCGAAAAATATCGCAATGGATGAAGAACATGAAGACCGTGGGAGTTGTGCCATAATCCGGCAATGACGTCGGCGACTATGTTCATGTAAGTTCAACAAACACCTTCGAGAATTCGTCGAGAGTTCGAATTTCGATTGCTGTACTTAAATTTGGATCATTCGAAAGCAATGCCAGTCAAGAATTGTTTTAATCAAGGTTTCAGAACAATGGTCTTGGGTCTGGTTAGGGTTAGGGTAGGTTATACCATGTGTTCAGTACCTCATATATGGGAAAAAGTGCTAGAGTGAACACATATACTGAAAAAGAGTATATTATGTGATTTTAAGAATATAAGATTTTTAATAATCTAAACGATAATTTTAAACTTCATCACAAGGAACAAATGCTTACAACATTCCTAAACCCGCAAATTTGAATGCTCAGCATTCCCAAAACTATATGGCATCAATGTTGGGAAGACAAAATCAGTTGTTTTTAACCCTAGTTTATGGTCCCTCTAGCACTTGCAAGCTAGGGCTAATTTTCAATGTAAAGCCTCATCTTTAAAGGCTAAATTTCGATGTAAAGCCTCATCTGATAAAGTCTCAGTTAATAAAGATGTGCTTTTCTTCTCATTTTTTGTTTATTTTTCTCATTCTTATTTTTTTACAAAACAATGAGGTATATATATATACTGCGTTTCCCTCGATATACCCATTTTGGGGGGGTCACGTTTCTAGGCGTCCCCGTTTCGGAAACTCGAAAACTTTTCCACGTTTTGTGCAACTTAGGTTCACACATTGAACCTTTTGATGCATGATATTGTTAAGATGAAGGACACTACTTATCGATGGATTGGTGCCTTGTACAAGAGAGGTAAAAAAATGATAAAATTTATCACCAATCATAGCATGGTCCACCACATTTTCCGCAATCACTCTAGGTTGAAGCTATTGAAAATTGCAAAGACTAGATTTGCTAGCTACTATCTCACCTTCAGGAGGCTTTTGAAGGTAAGAGAGCCATTGGCTAGTATGGTCTCAAGTGATTCATGGAAGGGATTGAAAGACAGAGCTGCAAGCACATCTGATAGACATGACTTTCAGGAGGTGGAGGACACTGTTCTTGATGGTCAGTTTTGGGCATAGGTTAAATATGTTCTACAGTTCACCAAGCCCGTTTAAAGTATGATTCATTTTGCAGATACAGATCAGCGGTGATTGGGGAGGTGTATGAGCAAATGGATACCATGCTTGGTCATATCAAAGACATTGTTGAGCTAAGAGATGAAATCTTGTATGACCATATTCATAAACATGTGCTCAAAAGGTGGGATAATTTGATGTTCCACTCCATGCCCTTGCATGTCCTTACCCCAAAAATATCATTCTCCATCTTGGTTGGCCCAACCTGCACCTGGTGGTGGAGTTAGGAAAAGACTACACACAGATCCAAAGGTGCAAAATGGGTGTATGCTTGCATTAGACAAGCTGGTCCCTGGTGAGGAGGAGTGTGCTCAAGTACGGTGTGAATTGAACCAATACATCAGTGAACATGGAGTCTTTGGTACCTTGCATGCAACCAAAGATCGAGAGAGGTTGGATCCTATCCGTTGGTGGAACATGTATGGCAGTGGTGCGACATATTTGCATAAATTGGCGGTGAGGGTGCTTTCACAAGTTGTCAATAGTTCTTATGTAGAGAGGTGTTGGAGCACCTACAACTTCATCCACAGCATCAAGAGAAACAGTTTGAATATAGAACGGGTCGAAATTTTGGTTTATGTGCATTACAACTTGAGGTTGTTGTCCAATTATTGTGAAGCAACCAACAATGACAGAACATTTTTTACTTGGGACAACAATCCAGAGGAGGCTAATGTGGAGGATGGATCCATTGCATTAGAGTGCTTGGAGGATGAACTATTGGGTGATCATGAGGGTGATCCAATTCATGCATCAGAGATGGCACCCCCAACCACTAGGAGTTTTGGCTTTAGCTTCACAACATTCGAAAAGCCATGGGGGGCACTCACCTTCTTCTCGTGTTCCACGATCACTTCCAGCAGCTCCTATTCCACCTAGAACACGAGAAAAAAAATTGGAAGTTTCTCGTTGCAAGAGGAAAACTTAGTAGATTACTAGATAGGATCATAGTACTTTGTATTCCATGTTTATTATGGCCTATTTTGTAAACATTATGGCATACTTTGAAGTTTGAACTTTAATTTGTTGATTGCATCTTGATTCTTATCATCTTATGATCTTACAACTCCTTGGTATTGAATATGATATTATGATGCTTTCTTTCATTTCATGGTTGATGTTATCTGTTAGACTATTAGAGTTTGTTGATGGAAAATATTATATGTTGAAATTAGAAGGTTGATGTTGTTGATGATTGATCATTTGATGACAATGTTACAAGTCATAGCTCCTAGATGATTGATGGTATAAGTGTGTTAAATGGTTATATCTATGTTTTCTATAGCTAATTTGGCATAATACATGTTTTTTTTAATATATATGCATCAAAATATATTAAAATATGTATTATATAAAAAACGCTCCCAAAACGGAATCTTTTGAAAATTTCGTTTTTCGCTCCCGCTCCCCACTCCCAACAACGTAGATTACAACTACAACTAGCTTCTCTACTCTCTTAGAAATAAGTCTATTCCTCTTTATAGAGTGGATGAAGCTATGTGTAAATCAATTCCTCTATGTTGCGGAGGAACTAGCAATTTCAAACAATAATCGAGCAGCAAGATATTGGATCTCTGAAGCATCATCCCCATGCATCCTCCACCAACCAATGGGGTCTTCTTGGCCTAAGTCCTTAAGATCATCCTTTGCATCACGCTTGTTGAAGAGACCATTGAGACATGCAAAATGAATCCATTGTCTTTGAATTTCTTTTGCCTCATCTTCATCATACATCTTTGTTATGGCAACTCGAAATCCCCTCTTGATCTTTGGATCATCAATGGGGGAAATTCTACCAGGCCTCTCAAGGTACCATTTTCGGTTAAGTGTGCTCATTCAATCCCACCTATGTTGAATAATGGGTCAAATCTAGGTCGTATAGAACTCTAAGGATGTCTCTTTTTCAACAATGGTCGCCTTTACTCGACCCAACATGCTATCAAAAGTCTCGTAGATTTCTCCCAGACTAGGAGAATCTGAGTCGCTATAGCGAATGACCTCAACTATAAGGCACAAGCAATAGAGAAAATTTGGGGTATAAAATGGGCCTTATAAGAAAACAAGCCAACCATAATTTCTTAATGAGTTGAAATTCAAGAACCAATCAGATTTGGAAAACTGTAAAGAAGCATTTGCAGAAGACATCAAAGTATTTGATCAAACTCCCCATCAAATTCATTCATAACAAGTAAGCTACAGCAGTGAGAGGAAGTCACATTGTTGGAAAGTTTGGGAAAATTTGCATTAGATTGGGTTTGGTATCTTACAGCAATGCTTCTGCTTCTACTTCTAGAAACAATGAAAATGCTGATGTGGATCTTCGTCACATGGACAAAGACAGTTTTGATGATATGTAAATGTAATTTATAATTATGTTTTGAAATTTTGAGCAATGAACATTGAATATGATAGTAGGTTGCCACTCAATTCATTTTGTAATTTGTATATTTGACTTATGTTGATGATGATGATTATGTAGTTTTAATTTAAAAATTTTAATGATAAATGGTAAATTGTAATTAGATTTTAAATGATGAATTCTAAATTGTAATTAGATCTAAATGATGAATGGTAAATTGTAATATGAAATTTTAATTTTTGTCTCATGGTGTGTGTGTGTGTGTGTGTGTCACTTCCCTGCCATATCGTATCCAGATTTTTTGAAACTTTGTTGTATCCATGCCCCCCGTGTATCCGTGTCCTTTCCCATATCCGTATCTGTTTCAGTGCAACTTAGCTGCAAATTTGTTGGTTTTGTATGATCTTGACATGCACACCAACAACCCCTAAAGCCACAAAATAGAAGTGCCTAGACCCCTTTTAAACCCTAACATAATTATTCGGCATTCGATCACAGAAGAAACCTAACCCTATTTTCCATTCATTCAGTTGAGCACCTTCAACCTAGCCATGTTGGGTTGTTGACCTCCTTTTTCTAATTGTATTTAACTTTTAATATTAAATCTATTGGCATTTAATTTTAGTTGTATTTAACTTTCATTCGTCGTTTTTACTTATATTTTACATCATTAACCTTCAGTTATATTTTACTTTCATTAAATTAATTTTTAACATTGAAAATTAAGGTGGGACTCCCATTTCATGATGTTTGGTGATAGAATCAGAGCCATCAGACTATCAGAGTTTTGGCATGATTTAACACTTTTCTTACAATTTCAACATATAATGCAGAACCTGTATCTGTTCCTCCTGGGCCTCTTCAACTGGGAATTATGGAATTCTAAGAGTGAAACATAGAAGGAGAAAAGGTTGCTCAATGGCACCAACTGATTCAAACCTATATGATGCCCAACGGTGCCAACCAATTCAAACCTATATGTTGCCCAATGGTGCCAGTTGATTTAAAACATCAAATGGAAGCACATATTGAAACTATTCACCAAGAGAAACCAAACTTCAGGTTCTTGCACTGGGCCAAGTCAGTCTCGTGAGCTACCATATTTCAGATGAGCTATGTATTCATTTGATTATACTATATACAAATAGTATATGATGATTTTTGGAATCTAGGGCCATTTAGAGCCAAAATGTTTATGTAGGTTTGCTCAGAACTTTAATTTTAAATATCTCAGGACTTATATCCAGTACCAGTTCTGATAACTTTGCCACAAGTTTGTTACAATAGAAAGAAAATTAATAACAACTTTGAGTAAGAAAAAATCTTCACAAATGCATGATAATTTGATTAAGAATAAGTGTTACATGAGAACTTTTCTAAGTAGTATCTTAGCTATCATCTGCACAGAGATTTACAATAACCATAGTTTCATACTAAGTTGCACGAAACGGGGAAACGGGGACGAGTTTCAGAAAAGGGGACGCATTGGAAACGTGACCCCCCAAAATTTAGGAAACAGGAAACGCGATATATATATATATAATATTATAATTATTTACAGATTAAATTCAACATCACATTTAACATTTCTACTCATAATTTCATAAGTGATTCCATAATGTAAGTACTAAGAAGTAATATCCAAAAACAACACAATGATTTTACCCATAAACAATTCCATAATGCAAGTGGAAATAGCCAAAAAACAGCCTTCAAAATGAGGTTAAGACGCTAATACATATATATCCAGATTCCAAAACCAGTCTTTATATACGAGGCCACTAGTACAATACTACATCAACATGAGCAATGAAAATATAAAGAAAACATGAGTTGAAGCCCAAAGACTAATAGTCTTCATGCTCGGGCTCATCATCATACTCAAAAATAAAACAAGAAGCCACTGGGAGCCAATGAAGAAATCCATGAGCCAATGAAGAAATCCATGAGAGAAATGCTGAGCCGTGTGGAAAAAATGGGCATTGGGTGTTATTTTATAACAAACCCAAGCCTTGAAGAACTTTCCAGAAGCCTCTAAACCCCTAGTCGGTGAAGGAAAAACCCAAGAAAAATTTTAAAAAGACGTGTTTTAGTGGACTGATAGAGAAAACGCCACTTTTTGGGCAAAAACGATTTGGAAACGAGTTTCCTTCCGAAGGAAACGTCCCCTCACTCTCGAAAACGGGTTTCCTTGCCGTACGGTGCAGGTTTCCACATTTCTGTACGGAAACGGGCTGGGGACATCAAGGGGGCACGTTTCCTACAACACTGGTTTCATAATTCAGAGTAGCTCTTTCGTCCATTATAGCAAAGTTGCCAGGAAACTTGGGTACAGGGGCGAGGACGCCACTTTTTGAAACAAGGGACTTGGGTACGTAAGGGGTACTATATGTATATATAATAAAAAATTAAATCAATTTATTTTTCACTAGTATTCAATTTCAATACGTAACAAGTATAATTAACATGCACATTGCTTCAAAGTTCATAAATCATTGATATAAAGTGGAGATTACATATGAACCTTAAGTATAAACATGACAATAGTTGATGGAGCTTTTGGTTTTTCAAAATTAGAAATATGCACATGCATAGAAACGCCTGCACAAACATCAACGAAGTAGGTTTTCTATCATTCATGAAGGACAAAGAATACGGTCTGTGCAACAACATTGGAACAACTTGCACAAAGGATCAACAATTAACACAAACTATACCAAGAAAAATCCAATGACAAGATCCAGAGTCATAAAAGAATAAGGCAATCTTCTAGAAGAAACTGTCTAAGAATAGATACTAGCCCCTCCAAGCTAGATAGTGCCATGCCATTACTTAAAAGCATAAACCCTTTAAGTCTAAGATAACCTAAGCTTGTCTTGTCTCTCCTCTTCCTATATCCTCTCCTTTGTGCAGCAAGCTCTCCTCTCAAGGGCTCCAACAAAAGTCAAGACTCAACTCTGCGTTGGGAAAAGTGGACATGCCCACAAGGTCATAAGAGGGTAGGGGGACCCATGCCTACCCCGTCCCTCTTCATAAAAGTAATTTTTTTATAAAAAAAAAAAATCAAATTTTCACATACTAAAGTTTCCCTGGAGTCCCCAAAATCGGGGGACGAAGTCCCCAAAATGAGCAAAGTTCTATGTTGCACTGGTCTCGGGGACGAGGGGATGCAAGGGGTGCGGGGACGAGTTTCCGGGACAGCTAGAGTGCACCCCCAATTTTTCAGGGGACAGCAGGTTG
>LPNX011119307.1:378332-399208 GCA_001517045.1 Pseudotsuga menziesii | reverse complement strand
CATTCATGAAACATAAAAGACTAAAGTCTACAAATGTAATCACATAAATATTTTAGTCTTTAAAGTTTAAAACTTAAAATTCATATGCAAAAGGAAGAGTCTATCTTTAGCATAAATGAAGGGTAGGGTTTTAAGTTTTTAAATTTTTAAATTTTAATTAAAATTTTAATTTTTTTTTTTTTTACTTTTTTTTTAATGTACAGGAAAGGGGACGCGTGGGAGTCCCCAATTGGTCTAGGGACTTCGGGGACGTCCCCAAAAAGTCCCCTATTTTTTGGGGTACATTTAGGGTACGGCGAAAAAGTCCCCGAGTCCCCAATGGAGTCCCCGACCATTTGGGGACGTTTCCGAGGAGTTCCAAAGTCCCCGAAACGTCGAAACACAAGGAACGGGTGAAATTTTAGGGGGGAGGGGTCCCCGTGCAACATAGGCAAAGCTTCATGTTTTTGGGCCAAAGGTGCCCAGTATTTGGGGACTTCAAGGGACATCTATGAAGTACCCAACCCAGTTTCTGGGACCTGGGAATGGTACCTGGGATGAGGACCCGAACACAACCCCTAGGAACGGGTACCCCTACAACACAGTATTATAGTCATACAATAGGCAATGGCTTTCACCTGGCTGATATCCCTTCATCCAAGTAGAAGACTCCTCATAAATAGTTTGATGTGAATCTGTACAGTGTTAAAAGAACACAACCTTCTTTATAAAACATTACTCATACCAATAAATTGAAAAATGACATTGACAATTACCTACGGTGAATGCATCCTAATGCAAGTGCAATAGATCCCTTGTAATTTGAGTCCAAGGATCCATTAACATCTGCCATCAGTGACCGTATCTGGACAAAACAAACAGCAGAGCATTCAACGCATAAAAATGGCAGTTACAATTATAAAGCAATGTCATGCACTCTCTACAATGTAGATGCAAACTATTTTGCATACTCGATGAATAATAAAACAAGTACTGAAACTGGCATCTGAGCAACATCCCACAGCAATGCCAACAAACAACTAGAGCATCTTAGTTACAAGCAAACAGTGTAAACTGTAAGGCGAACAAACCTAAGTGGAGTGGCATATAAGAGAGAATAAACAACATAAATAAGCAACAATCAAGAATTAAATCTATCTGACACTAGGGCATAGAATGTTTATAAACAGTTTCCTTTGTACCCTTGCGTACTCTAAACAAACTATATATTTCATATCATCTAATGCAAGGCACAAGAATGACCTATATTGTGTCAAAGTTTAGAAAGAAAAAAGACTCAAACTCATGAGTTGTATGCAGTGATTCACCTTGAAAGATATTGGAGATTGAAAACATTGCATAGATTTTCTTCAACCCTAATCACCTAACATGTTAACGAAGATCATGATCACAATAGCAATGTAAACGTACCAATCGTGCAGCGTAGATATCATTTCCCAACCGAGCTAGTAAACCAAGTCCCTCGGCTGCAGCCCTTTGCTGTGCAATACAAGTTCCGTCCTCTGCTAGAATTCCCTGTTAAGAATATCAAAGTCAAACATCAAGAAGAACTTGAGGTGAGAAGACAGCCGCTTAACTCAGATGAAGAAGCTAGCTATAACTAATACTCCATATAAGCAAACATATATACATGCCTGAAAGACAGACTGCATGCGTTTGAAAACTTCAGTTTCTGATTCGATGGAGCGTGATCGCAGGGTTGCCTACAAAAAATTCAAATGACTAAAAAACAGCAAACAAAAGAAAAGCAGAAAACTCCATGAATGTCAAAGACTCATCGCAAATCAAAGATACATAAAATAAAACAAAAACCACACATAAAAAGGCACACCAAAGAATCCTTTTCTCTCCACAATAATCCTTAAAAGAGCTTTACCTTCAAACCAGCAAGAAGTCCCACGCATACATTCGTTATATTGGCTGTATGCCATGGCTGCTTCTTCCCAGTTTTTAGAGACTGGTCAACAATATCTAGCAGCTGGAGTTTACCAACTTGCCCCTACAATGCATTCTCTTAGCTTTCAGATTTTGTAACCTTTCATTGTCCAAATGACCAATATCCAAAATATTGGACAAAATCCTTTTGAAATAGTGCAGTACAATAGAAAATATTACCTCAGTTGCAAATATAAGTCCAAAACATAGAAGCATGTGATTGACAAGTAATCTACCCAAAGACACAGGCTGCATGTACAAAATCCCATAAAGAATTAGTAATCAAGCCCACTGGACAAGTATTCCAGCATTGTTTTTAACAACCAATTATACATGCATACAGGACATAAGAAACATAATAAACAAAAAAACACCAAGATCAGGCATTCTCATCCAAACAGACTGAAAATTATAAAAGAGTATTGATATATAAGACTTCACAGAGTGAACCAATGAACACTATGATTTTGTTTAGAATTCAGTCAAAAAATCTAGAGGTATCCAAGAATAAAATGCAACAGTCTTTTTTACGACCTAAGAATAGACATTCTTTGTCACTGAAATCAGGTAAATTGGCCTCTCTAACCAAACTATAAATTTCATACCATATCACAGTTCCCAAAACTTTTTTAAATGCTATCAAAATTGGAGAAGTTTTGCAAGGTTTAAGACCCATAATATTCAAATGAAAGAAAAACATCAAGAAATATACATCACTCAGACTGTTTTGGAGAAAAAAAGTATTACTGTTCAAGCTGGCAGCTTCAACTAGACCTCACTTTGAAAAGTCACTTCTGGCATACTCAACATTAGAGGCAGAATATTTGTTACAATGCCAATGAAAAGAAAGCATGGCTCCTTCCGGATCCTTTTAAAGAGTTTGATCCAGTGTCACAGAAATTGCAAATCAAACTTGCTGAATCAGAACTTTGACTTGGACTGGGCCAGAAAAGAGTTTTACATAAATTTGACTCGCGATAAATTGCAAGCCAAACTCTACTCACCGAATTTTTACCAATTTTTACCTATCCAATTTCTCATGCTTGTATATTACTTTATAATTTTATTTGTGTATTTCTTTATATTTTTGTGCCTGCCAAGTTTTTCCCAATCGGAGTCAAACTCTTGGTGCTTCTTCATGGCCACGTTCTTCCTGATTCTGAGTCTGATAACTTTGGCTTGATCATACTTCTATACCAGACAACTAGAAAACTGCATGCATAAAATATAATTCAACATGGTTGAGGATTGTCATTACGGAAGAATCTTAAATCAATGGCCTAAACCAAAAGTGTTATGAACAAGGTGTTTGATAACTAAAAATCCAAAAATATCCAATGTAAATCGGATAGGAAATCCATAAAGGAAAAACAATTGCTGATATTTGATGAATAGTCATTTACAAGTGCCTCTGTGATGATATAAATATCATTCGTTTGCCATGAGGCTTGAAAGTTCATAACCTTTGGGTTATCTAATTAATTTTACTATTTTTATGAAATGTTTTATTAGTAACTAATTCTATTTATGTACAACACACCACCTCCCCCTTAAAGGATGATTTGTCTTCAAAGCATCATTAGAAGAAGAATACATCTTCATTAGCACTTGTAATACTTCTACTTGATCGATTCTTCTTGATGTTATCATTGTTGATGAAAAAGGACGTCACGATTTTCAAAGTTGTAAACAATATTGTCGTATTTGAAAGAGTCAATACACCCTAATTTGATTCTCCCTATAATTATATGATGAGAGTCTAGACATTTAATTGGGACTTCTTCAATTCCAATACTTCTTTTTTCCAGAGAAAATATCATTATATTTGATATATTTTAGAAGGAAATCAAAATATACATTATTTTGTCTTGGGTGAACCCAAATTCTATCCAGCTTACCAAAGATAACTTCTTCCAACATCTACAGCCTAAAACTATATAATGCAGTCATCTACCAGCCCTCCAAAATCCTAAAACAAAAACAAACAAGCCTGTTGTAGTATCCAAGAATACTACTTCCAACAAAAAGGATTTCAGAATTATATATATATGAGATTTACAATCTCAGTACATTCAGAAAAAACCTATGTTGCATGAATTTCCAGAACCAGGAACATTAAGAATGTGGGTACGAGTGTCTGATTCAGCTAGGAGTTTCTTCCAAAATTTGTAGAAATAAGAGTGGGGAGCAGCAATAATATATATTAAAAAACTATAAAAAATAATATAATTAAAAAAAATTAAACTTGAATTAGAAGTATATTAGTATAATACTATTAGACTAATTATATATATATATCATGCACATTACAATTCATTGATTCAAGGAAGCCACAACTCACAATACCATTTTCAGACTTCAATAAAACCCTGAAGATCAGTTTGACACTTCAACAATAAATGATAAATGTGCCCCAATATTAGTAGACAGCGTTTAGTTATAAAATAGTTTACATAGCTTGACCAAGCAAGTAGTTATAGTAAGCATGTTTTATAGCTCAAAAACATAGCTCCTTGACTAAAACAAAATCCGAAAGAATACAAGTAAGTGGTATAATGTTGGCATTCCCTGCTCAACGAGGAACGTGTGGGTGTTCCAGCCGTTGGAACTCCAACAATTGTGTTCCCCAGCGCCCAGATTTTGCTAATCAGCGTTCACAAAAAGCTTCCAAGCTCCCAAAATCGTTCCCACTAGTTTTGGAACATTTTGTACCCATTCCCAAGCTCCCTAAATGACACCACATATGTAAATGTATCTAAGGAAAACTAGCAGCTAGCTATCTAATATCAATTCCCTCTTCCCCTTTTACAGAAAAAGGTCATGGGTTGCTTGTCAGGCCTGGCCCTAGCACTAGTAGTAGCAATAGAAGGCCTTGGCCCTTCATCTAAAATCGGACAATGAGTGATGGATGGAGGACTTGTTATATCAATCAATGTAGAAGGTGGTGGTGGTGCTAGCACATCACCCTTTGTGGTGTCTCCAACCTCCTCCTCCTCCCCCTCCTCCTCCCCCTCCTGCTCCTCCTCCTCCTCCTACCTCCTTTAGCTCTAGCCATGTAGGTGACTCCTTCAGGATAGGAGTCTCGATCTCCACCTTCCACTTAGACTATGTATCAATATTGTCCAAGGAGATGGTACCCTCATTTGGTTCTTTCGGTATCCGTCGCGTCCACAAGCAAAGATTGTAATGGATGTACACCAAGTCATTAAGACGTGTGAACTCCAACCTGTAAGAGGGCAATAAAAAATTTTGAGAGTCTAGAGGGTCATAAATTAATAAATTATAATATGTTAGAGGATCATATATTCATAAATTACATTAAAAATTCAAATGCAATTGCTTTGTTGAAATTGGAAAATCAATGTAGAAGGTGGTGGTGATGCTAGCACATCACCCTTTGTGGTGTCTCCTACCTCCTCCTCCTCCCCCTCCTCCTCCTCCTCCTGCTCCTCCTCCTCCTCCTGCCCTCCTCTGGCTCTAGCCATGTAGGTGACTCCTCCATGATAGGAGTCTTGATCTCCACCCTCCACTTAGACAATATATCAATATTGTCCAAGGAGATGGTACACGCATTTGGTTCTTTCTGTATCTGTCTCATTCCACAAACAGAGATTGTAATAGGTGTACACCAAGTCATTAAGACGTGTGAACTCCAACCTGTAAGAGGGCAATAAAAAGATTTGAGAGTCTAGAGGGTCATAAATTAATAAATTAGAATATGTTAGAGGATCGTAGATTCATAAATTACATTAAAAATTCAAATGCAGTTGCTTTGTTGAAATTCTAACCTTCTACATCTCTTTGCATGTATTTTTTCGAATACACTCCAATTCCACTCACATCCCGAAGCGGTAAAGGCTTGGCTAAGGATTCTAATAGCAAATTTATGTAAATTTGGTGACCTTACACCATAGTTTCACCACCAAGTAGCTACAACAAACAAGAAAGAAAGAGAACTAAATTACATTTCGTTATATTGGAAAACTGAAATAGGAAATAAATATTAATAAATCATAATTCAACTTTCAAATAAATGTTAAAACACTTTAATGACATACCTGGCATGAAATTGGTCCTATCATGAATAGCATCAGCAAAGCTAAATACTCCAGTGCCATCTCGATACACCTCTATCTCACGATTGATTGCATTGTGAGTCTCATAATCAGGTACCATCCTCTGAACACAAGTTGTTGATTTTTCCTGAGTAGCATCGAGAGCCATTCTCTTAGGAGAATAGGGACATCTGGTCCGGGACCAGGATGTGGAACCATTCCAGCACTGGGGGACTCGGCCTAGAGTGACCATTTTGTTGAATGGAGACACCTAGTCAGGGACCAAGATGTGGAACCAATCCAGCACTGGGGGACTCAACCTAGAGTTGAGTGACCATTTTGTCGAATGGAGACACCTGGTCAGGGACCAGGATGTGGAACCAGTCCAGCACCATGGAACTAAGCCTAGAGCTGAGTGACTATTCTGTTGAATTGAGACATCTAGTCAGGGACCAGGATGTGGAACCAGTCCAGCACTGGGGGACTCAGCCTAGAGCTGAGTGGCCATTCCTTGAATGGAGGCACCTGGTTAGTTACCGGGAATTTAACCTAGTCCGAGACTAGGGACTCAGCCCAGGGCTAAGGGCCATTCTCCGGGAGAATGGAAGTGATTGGTCTATTACCAAGTATTTGACCTTAGGTCAAATTATGCAGCCTATGGCTAAGGCACCTGGTCTGTTACCAAGATATCACTATAAGCCCTAGACCAGGTCTGGGCATGTGAGACACTCTGACCCTCGATTTGTGGGCCTTGTGATCTTCTCTAAGGCCTAGCTAACCTTGGTTAAGACACCTAGTACCCTATCTTGGTGTCACATAAAGTGTGACATAAAAGCATTAGTAATTCTCTCTGTTTATGATGATGTACCTTGAGTGGGGATGAAGGACCATCTTGACCACCTGTTTCGACCATAGGGGCACTTGAAGAAGGCTAAAGTAAAAGTCAAAAATACATAAGGACCCTTAGCTCACTAAGGAGTCAAAGTGAAAGTGCAAAAAGACCTTTAGTACTACTAAAGGTAAAAGTCAAAGTAATAAAAGAATAAAATAATATTATTTTGTTCTTTTGGTTTTTGGTCCACTTAAAGGTGACTCAAAGGATATAAAAGAAGATCAATCCATTTCATTTTGACACACACACTTGCTCATCATCCACAACTGCTCCAAAGAAGACTTTCGCTGGTGTTTTTGAAGAGAAGACTATTTTATGGTTATGCCTTAGCATGGAGGATTCTAGCTAGGGCACCCATTCATATTGCAGCAAACACTAACCTAGGGTTTCACTCACAAAGAACAGCAACAGCAGCATCTTCTCCTTCTTCACGTGCTAGGGTTTCATCCTAGCCCTCTTCATCTCCACGGGCAGCTTCATACACTCACGGGCAGCCTTGAATTCTCCACAGGCAGGCTCTCATCTTCACGGGCAGCTTGAAATTCTTCACAAGTTGCCTCTCTTCCTCCTTCGGCAGCTCTCCTCTGCCCTTGGTCACCTACAAGAATCCCTATCAAGGCTTGGGCAGCCTCTATAGACCCTCGAGCAGGCAGCAAAAAGCTTGGACAAGGTTCTGGGCAGGCAACAGACAGCTTGGAGAGGGTTCCGGGCAGGCAGTAGAAAGCTTGGACAGGGTTCTGGGTAGGCAACAGATAGCTCGAAGAGGGTTCCGGGCAGGCAGCAGAAGGCTCGAGCAGTGTTCCGGGCAACAAACAAATTTCCGGGCAGCTTGGGCAAGGTGTGCCGGGCAGCAACTGGGTTGTTCGGGCAGCCTGTCAGGAATCTGGGCAGCCTGATTCGTACAGATCTGGGCAGCCAAAGAAGTTTTAGGCAGCTCAAAGAAATTAGGGCTTGAAGCCCTTACTTGGATTTTTACTGAAAAATCATTTTTTGTGAATTTTTGGATATGTGAATCAAACCTATTAGAGTTTGAAAATTTATCGAAGAACATTCATCTCAGAATTCTAAGAAACTCAAGTCATCTCATTTAAGAGATGAATTACTAATGCTTTTGGGGCTTTTTCCCTTTAAAGGTTTCCCCAGTGAAAAACTCTTGTGTTCAGTGTTTTGATATGTTGATGTTGCTACTGCTCTTGTTTATTGTTATCTGATAGTCTGCAAAATTTAAAGTATTCATGCTAATGCTAAAATTCAACACAAGTGAGGAGCCCTTCCAACACCTCGCCATCAAAAACAAAATCACATTTGTACGAAAATGCGGGATTGAGGAGTGTTATTGCATGAATGGGTCAATGAAGCATCCTGGTCCATCGACTATCAATCAAATACCATAACAACATGTGTCTGTTGTGCCCCGGGGTACCCTTGCCCACATAATAATTCTAGATGGCCTCTTTGGCCCTATCCATGGCCTGATACAAATAACCCATTGCGGGCTTATCACCATCAACAAGTCTGAGAACCCTTACCAAAGGTTCACTCATCGAGCACACTTCCTCCACTCCTTCCCAGAAGAATTCATTGCACACCAACTTAGCAATGGTCCACCCATCCTCCTCTCTTATTGTAAGCATAATCACGCCACTTATCACAAACAAACATTTTCTTCAACTCAAACTGACATTGAAGCAAAGACTAAAGAGTAATGAAGGTGGTCAAAAAATGCATGATTGCAAAACGCTTCAACTCTTTGTTTTCGGTGTGCCTCCTCATGAACTTGGGAATGCTCCTAGCTTGAACAATCACCACCTTGATGAAGGGAATTTTCCCCATATCCTCCAGCATCAAATCAATACAATGAGCAATGCATGGAGTCCAAAACAAAGTGGGATGCCTCTCCATAAGCATCATGCTAGCAGGCACATAATTAGTTGCATTATCTATATAACTTGCACAACATTGTGCACCTCAATATCCTGGATGAACCCATCCATCATCTCACATAAGAGTGTTGCATCTTTTACATGTGTTGATGCATCAACTGATTTCATAAACATGGTACCTCTAAGACAATTTACCAAGAAGTTGATAAGGTTTCTACCCTTACCATCTGTCCAACCATTTGACATGACTATGCATCCACTGTTCTCCCATGATTGCCTGAACTCCCCCAACTTAGCAATGATGTCCTTCTTTTCTGCTTGAAGGATTGGGCCCTGCAACTACTCAAAGGTGGCACTTTTATACCTTGGGCCAACTACTGCAATAGCATCACACATAGGCTACCAAAATGGATTGTTGTTGACAATGCTGAGAGATATGTGACTCCAGTAAAGATACCTCCCCATTACCTTGTCTGCTTCCACCACCTTAGTTCTCTTTACAGCTGACCTAACAAAAGGTTGTGCTCCAACTCTTGTTCGTGGAACAAAAAAAGATGAGGCCCTCACCCTCCCGGTAGCTGAATCTGTGGAGCCCCTCCCACTACCTTCACCGACAGTGGTAGATAGTGATGCCCCTGCACTTCTTCCTAGGCCAAAAGCTGCAAGCTCAGCTTTGTTTGCAGCGATCTCATCCTTCTTTCTATTTTTTTCATGGATTGAGTCATGCGAAGATCTCATAACATCGAACGTCACTGCACTACAAAGGCCAACATCATGCCCAAGGAGTTTACCTAGATGGTATTTCAACAAGTTAACCCCTCCCAACATGCGATGCCCACATAATTTGCAACTCAAATTTTTCCTATTTGTTCCATCCACAGGCTCACTATACTAGCAAAATGGGCCCAATGGCTTTGGCATTTTTGCAAATGGAATGAAAGCCTAAAAATGCAAGCCTAGACCACAAAAAACATTAAACCCCATTTGAAAAAAACAGCAGTAGTTTGTCTTAAAAAATGATACCTCTATATTTAGATTTTTAGCCATTAAAAATAAGAACAAGAGGGTGGCTAAAGATCTAAGAAACAAGCCTGTTATTCCATTCTAAAACATCCTTACATTGTGATCGTTTTTAATATTTATCGACATGGATATCATTGGCAAAATGGCAAAAAATAATTAAGAAAGATAGGCAAGAAAATATGCAAAAAAAATATGCAAGCAAACATGCAAAAAAACTATGGAAAAGATAGGAGAAACACTGCATACCTATGAGAGGAAGATTCTATTGGCTAATTGGCAAATGTTTTGATTCTTGAACCCTTGCTCCACAACAATTCTTAATAGTGATGACAAAATGGTGTTTGGATGCCTTCAAAGTGGTTGAAGGTCTCCTCCTGCCCTTCTCAATCCTCCAACAATCAGCTCAAGCAAATGATAAAAAAAATCACTTTTCCCCTCTTAAGCCGCAGATTCCTTCTCCTGGGATCTTTTTTCCATTGGCCTGTGCGGTTTACTAAAACTCACTCCTCTTTGAAAAAAGTCGCGTGATTAAAATTTTTTTTTAAATAGCAATTTTTGCTAGCTGATTTTTCAGCTTTGGGAAAAAACTGTGCCTATTTCAAAAGTCAGCAATTTTTTTGAGAGTTTTTCAACGCTGATAAAAATCACTAAGTGTTTCCCATTAGGTGGGTAAAGCTACGGTTGAAGGAAACCCTACTAGATAGTGACCATTGCTGAGAGAAATCTCCTTGCATCCTCGCTAGGTGCAAGACATTGGATATCTCCTTCGATTCCGATCTAGTACCCTTCTTTGAGTAGTGCCATATTAGACAGCACAAAACACGGAATTGGACCCCTCATACGTTGCGTAGATCGGGGCCCCCGCTAGGTATTCTAAAACTATCCCATCAATCGCCTTGTTACCGTAGTGCACCGAACATAGCATTCGAGAAGATTACTTTACACACTTCTGAGAGCTCAGACATATCAACAATGGTCATAACCCAAGAAAACAAGCTCATGGCAGCCCTAGCAATGGTCACATGTGAGGGAGAGGGAAAGAGCAACACAAACCCTTAGACGTCAAGCCAGAATAGCAGCAATCACAAATCAAATGTGGATGAGAAGATCTCAGACCATCTCTGCTTGCTTCATAGTGAGAGCTATCACTTTAATTTATAGGCTTCAAATGTCTTCTAGAAAGGTCACCCTTAAAATTTTTAGGGTTAAATAAGACATCCTAGATTTTATGAGTCTTCCCAAAATAAAACATAAAGTAATATTATGTTGACTTAGGATAGGGTACCAATGGTCAAGACGTTATACAAGATAAAACAATAAACTTAAGTCATCATAGCAAAAGGGTCAAGGTACCACAATCAAGATGGGCGCTAGGACCAGTAAGGAAAACACACCACAAGTCAACAAGAGGGGGCACAACTAAGTGGGAAGACAACCCCTTTACCCACAAGACCAAGGTGTACTAATCAAGGTGGAGGAACAACCTTTTTACCCATATAACCAAGGTGTATCAACAAAGTTGGGAAACAACCCTTTTACCCATAGAACCAAGGTGTATCAACAAGGTTGGGAAACAACCCTTTTACCCACAAGACCAAGGTGTCAAACTTTTATCTTCTCTCTCAAGGCATATAGTCCATGTGTGTTCCATACAATAACTAGAAGTTTTTATCATCGCCATATTAAGAAGGTCCAAACTAGATGATATGATCCTCTGGTCCTCCAGACTACTCCTAAAAGGTCAAGTGCTAGTGACATCATCAAGGGGTGGCCAGTCCCTTGAGAAACAACCTAGCAATAACCATTTAGGAGAAGAGTACATCACACATCATCTTCGTCAACTGACCAAGATCCACCTGGTTCACTGACCAGGTATGTCCTTGTAGGAGTTGCTTGGTCCCA
The DNA here is from genome assembly GCA_001517045.1 of Pseudotsuga menziesii. Classification (NCBI taxonomy): domain Eukaryota; kingdom Viridiplantae; phylum Streptophyta; class Pinopsida; order Pinales; family Pinaceae; genus Pseudotsuga; species Pseudotsuga menziesii. Next base: position 387,518 of record LPNX011119307.1, on the reverse strand, counting down.
GACCAAGAATCTACCTAGTCTCATACCAAGATGTCTCTGTCTCAACGTACAAAATCTGCTTAGTCCTCGTGACCAAGAAACTGTCTTGTCCCAGACCAGAATACCCTAAAGACATATAGGGGGCCTAGCCACTTGCTAGGGACTTTGCCATGGCATCAACCTGCTTGGTCCCAGAGCAAGAACCCCAGGAGACTGATGGGGACCCTAGGGTACCTTCTAGGGACTTACTCTACCTGGTTAACTGACCAGAAAACCTAGTTAATTGGCTAGGGCACCATCCTGCTTGAGAATGGGTTTCGTAGCTGCACTCTTTAACAAGGTCATCTATATTGATTAAGGCCCATGTTGTGTGAAAAGTAACAAGTGTAATAAGGCTTACTAGGAGGTTCTGCCTACTAGAATATTCTTTTTCTAGGAAGTGCCTAGAAGGTTCCACGGTCCACCTACTAGAAAGTTCCCTCTCTATAAAGTACCAAAGAGGTTAGATGAAAACTATATAAATAAGTAGAAGCAATGTGACTAGATGTCTTGTGAAATATATTGGATGTAATAGTTAAAGCAAGCATATAGCTTGTGGAGTGATTCCTTCCATAAGGAATAGTTAATGGCGTTACCCTACCTTAAGGGCACTCTCTATATTCTTGTGTTCATTCTCTTGTGGGTGTATTTATGTTTATTTCTGAATATTAAGGGTTCTATCTTGTTTGTTGTTAAATTTCTCTGTTAAGGATCACAACAATTTCAACACTACTATTCAAAAGTTTGACAATCCAAAGGCATTCAAAAAAATCCTATACTTTTAGAAGGGATTCAAACAAAATGGACCAGCTTTCTATTGCCTGTAAAGACAGTAGGAAAGTCATCCTCGGACTATCATTAGGTAAACCGTTTAGTGCAAACAACTCTACATTTTTCTAACATAGAACAGTTCTGGTTAACAATTTTATTTTAAGAACATAACTTACGTTGTTAGTAAGTTCATACTTAAAGACAGGAAGTACACTCACTTGTGGAAAAATTGGAAGCTCATCTTCCCACATACAAGGCAATGGCCCATCTGAGCCACCTTCAAATGCTCGCAACTCATCTTCAAAAGAATCTCTGCAAAGCATTTCTCAGCTATCAACACTCTCTAAAACCAATGAGTTATAAAGGATTGAAACATAAACAATAAACAAAGTTACAGCACAAGTCAAAGTGCAGGAAACAGTGCACTTTAATTAATCTGGTATAGGCTGTCACATGTGACATAACACATTGAGCTGTGAATTCCTATCCCATCTCTGCTTTGCAATAAAATGCAATATCAAACATTAATAATGTCATAACAAACCTTCCAGGAGTCCAAGGACCAAGAGATGCATCTCTGTGATCTAGCAGTTGTCTCAAACTCGAACTCTCTTCACAACTTGAGGGATCCCTGTTATTCAGCAATAGCAACATAACCAATACCAAATCAGGGTCATCATGCACAGAAGGAAACAGAAATGACAGAATACAACTTCCAAAAAGTTATGTTTTCCCCCACCTGATGAGTCGTACATTTCTAGCTTATAAATTGTTGAATACTCTTTTAACCATCTTTATTGAATATTTAAACAAAGCTAGATGTGAAGCTAGTTTGTTATTTATGTTTCTCACACAAAAGAAAAATATATACCTAAATGGGGTTGTACAAACTCGAAGTAGTTGAGAATGGTCACTTTTGTATGTAAAGGGGTTGGGAAGAGCTTGATATGCTATTAGTGTTCTAACAGTGAAGAGGTCCAAAGCTGGCTTCGAAACTTGTAACTCTTTCATCACCAGCGATGAAATGTAAGCTAATGCCCTACAAACAGTCAAAACAATCCCATCATGGGAAAAACAAATATAAATTAAGAAGGTATAAATGGCGTTTGTTTATTAAGCATTGCAGCATAACATTATTGCATGAAACACAAAATCCTTAATAAATAAATTGCAGATCTACTAACCCACTAAGATAACCAAGAACAGGTTGTAATAAAATCCCTTCATTCTTGGAAGTCATGTTAGGAATAACATAGCATTTCACGAATGCAGTTAGAGCTTCAACTGCAGCAGACCAGCCACTGAAAACAAAACATCAAAACCATCAATGTACAAAGTGTTTCCTCTCAAACCTAAACATAAAGCAAATGAATAGATACACAGCTTATAGTTATATTCCAGCAACAGATTTTACAATTTGCATATTCTTATCATGAATTGCACAAAATTCAATGTATTAATTGGATTCTCAATCTTTAGTTGAGATATCTACACATATCATCCCACTGTATACTTTTTCTCTTTTCAAGGCAAATCATGTAAATGTACTTCTGTTCTAGTTCTGCTCAAGCCTCAAAGTAATCCTCCACATTGCTGAACAATGTCTTGAAATCTCCTGTCTGTCCGTGTTATCAAAATGTTTAAGTGAGACATATATCAGTTCTCTGATCTGATGCCAAATAGGGTGTTACACTTCCACTACAATCTTAGTCCTACCCACTCTCTCACGTCATTGTCGGGGTCAGCATTTGCCATTGGCACATTCAGGGTTGTTGAAAGTGATAGTATTCCTCAAAACTCAGGCAATTTCTCTGGTTGCAGCGGTTAAGATTTATAAAGGTCAACAGACAATCCATGGAACCAAATCTCACCCAAATTCTGAAATAGCCTCCTCACAGGTCCACTAGAGAGAGAAATATCTAGTGTACTTGAGAAGGAGTGCAAAAAGCCAAGCACAAGTGCTGGAAAAAGAAATACAAAAGTGCACCTAAGATAAAGATTCCAATCACAAGTGCTGAAAATAGAAAAACACAAGTGCGCCTAAGATAAAGATGCTGGTAACAAGAAAGAACACCAAAATCAAGTGCCCTTAGACTTATAACATTTTGTATTTCAAATCTAGAAGATGACAAGATGAGAGGATACAAATGAGAGCTTGAGTTGTGTATTTATGCACAACTCAAGCGAGGCATCCTTTCAAGAGGGGAAGTTGTCCAGCTCTTGTATATTCCTACAGATGATCAGATTGCCGACATTCTCACCCAGCCTCTTGCCAAGGCGAAGTTTCTGTACTTCCGAGACAGGCTTGGAGTGGTGGAAAATGTCACCCTCATTGAGAGGGAGTTTGCAGCATCAGTGATATATTCTCCCAGGGCTGAGAATGGTGAAAGTTGAAACTCTCCATGTGAGGGAAGATCTTTGTTGTGGACATATCGATGGACTGATATGTTGTGCATGGGCACACTCCTCGCTGAGTTCAGTTACCATGAGATGCATGGGCACACTCCTCACTAAGTTGAGTTACCCTGAGATGCATGAGATGCATGGGTGCACTTCTCACTGAATTGAGTTACCATGAGATGCATGGGCGCACTCCTCACTGAGTTGAGTTACCATGACGTGCATGAGATACATGGGTGCACTCCTCGATGGACTGAGTTGAGCTACCATGTGATACTATGCCCTTCAATGGACTGAGTTGAGCTGATTTGTAATCCTCGATGGAGTGAGTTGAGTATGACACTTCTCAATGGACTAAGTTGTGTTGTAGTCTCTGGGTTGGTGACCACCAGCCCTTGTGGCTATGAACGACTACACTCCTTGATGGAATGAGTTGAGCTGATTTGTACTCCTCGATAGATTGAGTTGAGTATGACACTTCTCGATGGACAAGTTGAGTTGTAGTCACTAGGTTGGTTCCCAGCAGACCTTGTCGCTGGGAACAAATATGCTCCTAGATGGACTGAGTTGAGTTGATTTGTACTCCTTGATGGACTGAGTTGAGTATGACACTTCTCAATGGACTGAGTTGCGTTGTAGTCTTTGGGTTGGTGCCCAACAGCCCTTGTGGCTAGGAACGACTATGCTCCTCGATGGACAGAATTGAGTTGATTTGTACTCCTCGATGGACTGAGTTGAGTATGACACTTCTCAATGGACCGAGTTTTGTTGAGTTACTGGCTTGGTGCCCAGCAACCCTTTTGGTTGGGAGACTCGTCACTAGGTTGGTGCCCAACAACCCTTTTGGTTGGGAGACTTGTCACTAGCTTGGTGCCCAGCAACCCTTATGGTTGGGAGATTTATGGGTTGTAGCCCATTGCCATCATGTTGGTTATAGCCACATCGACAAGAGAAGACCTTTCTTGTGATGAAGAGATAATCAAGACAAGTCGTGTTGCTCGGATGATATCCACATATGTTCTAGCATGATGATACCTCCCTAGCTAAAAGGGAGTGTTGGTGTTTGTAGCATCAGAAGGTCTCATTCTAAAGTCGGCCCAAAGAAGACAAACAATAAACTATTACACTTATACACAAAAGGCAAGTTGGCCCCAACTAGTGTGAAAGTTGGCCCTAGTAGAAAGGTGAAAAAGCAAACATGAAGAGTATAAATAGAGGGTGCCCTTCTCATTCTCACCTAAAGCAGGTTCACTGCACACCAAGGAAAATTGCTCAAACAAGGAGGAGACTATTTTTTGGGTTCGCTATCTTTGGAGAAGTTCCTTCTTTGTCTCTTGGGGTTATCTACATTTTCTATATGTTATTATTCGTGTATCTAAATGTTCTTTGTATCTTGAATTGAATCTCTATATAAGAAAGGTTGTTGGGTTCTCTTCCCTTGTGTAGAAGGGTTTCCCAGAATAAAATCTATGTCTTTGTGTTTCTGTGCATGGTTATCATTCAGTGATCCTTATTTATTTTCCACTACAAATAATGATTGAAGTTATACTGTTGTATTAAAAATCTAACACCCTAAGGGCACACCTAAACCCCAAGGTTATATACACTTAATTTGATGAGGAAAGAGGAATTATAACCACAGTATGATGCTCCCTAAGCTATTGAAACAATATTTGAGGATACATGAGCCATTATAAAGTAACACCTTTGACCTCCTATTGACGTGTCCACACATAAGAAAGCAATTACCATAGCTCAATTAAGGAGGATATGTCATAACACTGGTATCAACTAGATGTCCCATATGTCTCTGGCATAGGGCAACGCAGGCTAAGTAGGTTGAAAGTGTCTCTAGACACTAAGTAGGCTAAAAGGGTCTCTACGCAAGATGAAAATGTCTTTGTCAAGTGTCTATGGGAAAACCATAGATAGTATGTATGAAATTGCTAGATGTGATGGAAGACCACATAGGAAATGATGATCAAGTCACCCCATACATGTCAGAGGGTAACAAGGCACAGGTTAGGAATGTTCGATAGTTCACCAAGCCCATTTATAATATGATTCTATTTGCAGATACAAATGGGGTGATTGGAGAGGTGTATGAGCAGATGAACAGCATGCTAGGCCAAATCAAAGACATCGTTGAGCTAAGAAATGCAATCTTATATGATCATATTCATAAACATGTGGTCAAAAGGTGGGATAATTTGAATGTTCCACTCCAAGCCTAAGCATATGTCCTCACACCCAAATATTATTCTCCATCTTGGTCAGCCCAACCAAACCCTAGGGCTAGAGTTAGGAAAAAACCACACATATCCAGAGGTACAAAGTGGACATACACTTACATTAGACAAGTTAGTCCCCGATGAAGAAAGTGTGTTCAAGTACAAAGTGAATTCAACAAGTACATTAGTGAACATAAAAACTATGCTAATTTGCATGCAACCAAAGATCAAGATAGGTTGGATACTATCAAATGGTGGAATATGTATGGCTCCTCTATCGCACATCTACAGAAATTAGCAATGAGGGTGCTTTCACAAATTGTTAACAATCCTTTTGTAGAGAGGTGTTGGTGCACGTACAACTTCATCCACAGCATGAAGACAAACAACCAAAATTATACTAGGCAAAAAACTTGGTATATGTGCACTACAACTTGAGATTGTCATCCCATTATCATAAGGCACAACAAATGATAGAACATATATGCCATGTGACAACAATCCAATGGAGGCTAATTTGGAGGTGGCGGCCATAGTTTAAGAGTGCTTGAATGACAAAACAATATGCATGGGACAACAACCAAAAGAGGGGAATTTGGAGGAGGTAGCCATAGTTTAAAAGTGCTTGGAGACTAAACATTTGGGTGATCCTGATGGTGATCATGGAAAAGAAATGCCACCCCCATCCACCTGTCGGTTTCCATATGCAACAGCTTTTCCCTTAACTTCACAACCTCCAGTGTTGTATGGGGAGCATGTAACTTGTTGTGACCATGTTCCACAATGACTTCCACCTACTCCTACTCCTCTTGTTCATAGATCAAAGGAAAAGAACTCGGTAATATACATTGATGAGCCCAAGAATCCACTGCATATACCCAACCCATAATATATGTCTGCTACATAAGATAAGATTATATTTATGTCCAGTGAATGACCAAATGGTAGGTCAATGGGATAGAAGCAAAATAGTACAATCAATGATCAGCATCTGCAGAAATACTCAAGGCTATTCTGAAAGCATAAAGTAAGCTAACAGATACATGAAAAGGTATGATCAAGTAATGTCATAAAGAAAGAATGAAGGAAAAGGAACAAGGGCTAGATATAAGCAAGGCCCTACCTCAATATAAGCAGCATAGATGGAAATAAGACTACAGCCATAGAGAGGAGAAGGGGCACACTGTCACCATCGGTCACTAAAAATGCAGTACTTTCTATGGGGCAAATCCAACTCAGAGGGGGTGCATGTCGGCCCCCTGCGATCTGTGTTCATAGTTGTGTTGTGATAGAAGTACCATAGAAGCCCTACTGGGAATGGATCTGCTGGTTGCAGCTCTACAGATGTGATGTCTCACTGATCTAGAAGTTTACGTCAAATGGAACTCTGTGGGTAAGTTATGGTCCTTCACCATCAAGATCAAGGGAAGAAAGAAGCAATGAGAATCTGGAAGAGGAAAGAAGTGGCAAGGAAGAAACGTAATGTAGAATTGTATATTTATATAATGTAGAAGATATATTACATAAGAGGGCCCCGGTAATTTATACCGTGAATGGGGAAGAGAGTTGACTTTTCAAGTCACCTCTTAGTTTATTACATTAATTGACCTAACTTAATAATTAAATTTGGCTTTTGTTACATTGCCTTCCCCTTAAGGAAGCTTTATCCTCAAAGCTTATTTGACGACAATGACTACGTGAACTGTCACAACGTCTCTGATGTGGATATCTGTATGGGTTGTTACTGGCAAGTTTTATCCTTCGTTCTATTTCAATTATGGGTTCAGTTTTTCTATTGTTGGGAGTGCCATAGGTAATTCTTGAAACACCTTGCGATGTTTTCGAATTAGCTCTTGTTAGAATCTCCATTTCTTGACATTGAGGTATGTACGTTGGTGTATCTTTCCAACGTAGCTTTTCCATCTGATGTGATGTAACCAGTTGTGTTGGAGGTGGTTGGTACCCATATAATTTGTGTGTTTTCCCGAACTCATGGAATTCAATAAAATGTTCTTGGTGATTTGCAAAGTATGTACCCAAGGTTTGTAACCATTGTATTCCTAATACTACATCGATTCCTCCCAGTGGTACCACAAGGAAATCTGACTCTAAGTTATATTCTTGCATTTGTAACTTAACCTTGTGACATTTCCCCACGTTGTCAATCTACTTGCCATCTACTACCATAACCTTCATGTTAGGTACTGGACGAATAAATAGGTTAAATACTTTAGCAAGGTTGACATTAACGAAGTTATGGGTGCTTCCAGAGTCGATGAGAACTATGACGTTATTATTTTTTATATGTCCTTTAATCTTCAATGTTTGCAGTTGGGCGATTCCGGTAATAGTGGCTAATGAGATTTGTGGGGAGTTGTCCTCGATTCCTGGGTGGTAGTTTTGTTGGCTATTCGCATCGTTCTCCATTGGTTCATTGATTTCTAGCTCTGCTTCACAAGCATATAATTTCTTATGTAAGCATCTGTGCTTAGGATCAATTTGTCCCCACAAAACTTACATTTTCCTTCTTTTATTCTCTGGGCCTCTAAATTGGGCTTTGTTCCTTCCCTAAGTTGAGGCGGTGTATACCTTGGATTTCCTGTGTATCCTGATTGGAGGGGGTTCTTTTTGGGGTCGTCTTGGTCGACAATTGTATGAACGGATTTGCTTTCAATAATCCTGGCTTTACGTCGTGCTTCCTCCATGGTAGAGACGTTGTGTAACTCTAGTTCGTCACAGATGTGTTGTTTTAGACCGTGTATGTAGGTCTATAGTCGTTGGTCATCGGTTAACTCTGGGACTCGAGTTGACAGCGCTTCCCAGTCATAGGTGTACTCATCGACACTGTTTTTCTGTTGTAACCTTGTGATCTTGGAAAAGAAGTCTTTTTCTTCAACGCCTTGGAGTCTTTTGATGAGCTCGTTCCTGAAGCTAACCCAGTTGTAAGAACATATTCTTGCAGTATTCTTCCACCATAAGTACCAGTTGTAAGCGCTGCCTTCTAGATGCATGGAGGCGTATTTAATTTTCTCGCCGTCGTAATGGATGTTGTGGATGTCTAGGTATTCCTCGGCTTTGTTAATCCACACTATGCATTGTCGTTCGTCCCCATCGTATTTGGGTAACTCGACTTTCACTCGTATTTGGTGTCCCTGTGTATATGTGTTAGAGGACAACATGTTGAATAGAGGATTTGACTGCTCCGGAGTTCTGGGGGAGTTTGGTTGCAGGTCATTCAAGATTTGTAATCTGTCCAAGATGGCGATTAAAACTGCTTGATTTTTCTTTTGGTCTGCCTGTAGAGTGAGAAAGCTATTCTCAATTCATGACGTAAATTGTGTCCACTTTGATGTCAAATTGTCACTGGTTTGTTTGATCTTTTCATGGAGTTCCTTGTGGTTCTTGTTAATTTTCTCATTGATTTGATCAAATCGAGCGTCCATTGATCTGGTGACTGCTGGAATTTTCTCGGCGCTAAACATCGATTTATTTTTATTCAATGTACAATGCCAGCTCGCCACGATTCTCTTCTCTCTCTTTTTCTTTTTTTTTTTTAAATAATTATAATAATAATTATTGTTGTAATATAGTTTTTTATTATTATTAATAATATTAATAAATATTATTAATATCAATAAATTGTTTTAAAATTAATTTATATTATTAATAATAAAAAAATTAACATGCATCGGTCGTGGATGGATTGGAGCGGACGTAGATGGAATGGAGAACGGTGGAAAGGAAGGCGGAACAACCGGCGGAAGGG
>LPNX011119307.1:343215-377929 GCA_001517045.1 Pseudotsuga menziesii | reverse complement strand
GGATGGAGAGAAGTGGGGGGTGGTGTGTTGGGAGAATGGAGTAGGGAGCAGCTGGGGGTGGTGTGGTGGGCGAATGGAGTAGGAGGGCAGGGAAGGTGCAGCGGAGGTGGGAGTTGGGAGTGGTGGTGGCCTAGTGCCGAGAGCCGAGATGCTCTGATACCAATGGAAGAAGAAAGAAGTGGCAAGGAAGAAACGTAATGTAGAATTGTATATTTATATAATGTAGAAGATGTATTACATAATAGGGCCCTAGTAATTTATACCGTGAATGGGGAAGAAAGGTGACTTTTCAAGTCACCTCTTAGTTTATTACATTAATTGACCTAACTTAATAATTAAATTTGGCTTTTGTTACAGAATCTATAAGTATAATTTAGGTTTCCATCCTAAATAACTGTGTCCAACTTAGCTTCAAATGGTTCAGCTTCACAGGTATACAACAGGCCAAGATGAATATAAGTGTGGAGAAGTGAAGCTATAGAAATGGCATGCACATAAAGTCTGACGAACTCTACATGCAGGATTTTCAATCTGAAAAGCACTAAAATGTCCCGGTTCAATCGTTTAAGAGGGAAATAATACAGAAAGCCAAAAAAAAGCTCCAGGAGAGGTGAGTTCAATCCTAAAACATGAGGCTGGATTTTTTCCCAGCCCAAAGTGATTTAGCAATCCCAAAACATTACAATGACTTTACCAAACTACTTGGGCCTTAAAACCCCCATAAGCCACAAACTGTCAAATAGAAAAGAATTAGAAAGCATTATTACCTCTGTACAGTGATCTTCTGCTTGTTGGCACAGAAGCCAAAAACTCTTTTATTTACTTAATGGATTCTTCTCCTGCAGATTATTTGTTATTTTTAGATGTTTCTCTTTTCTTGTTCTGATTTTTGCCATGGGACTCTTGAAAGATGAAACATGAGACAAATGATATAAATAATGATAATTAAAGTCTTAGTGTAGAGCATGAATGGACTCAAATTTTGTATTTATACTAAAATTAACAATTTCCAATGCACCGGAATTGTCAACAACAAATCATCTACATAATGGCTTGCAATATAAAATAAAAATTTAAAAGGGATTTTCTATTTTCAGCATGATTTAAGCTTGAGAGACTTCTCTAAATGTTTAATCCCATAAAGTTTCTTAGTTTGTTGTCGCCCTGTGATACCTCTGAGTAATAGAAAATAATTCTTCCAAAAATTAATAGCCAACATTTAAATTTTGTTTACAAATAACAGGAAAGAAAAGAGAACCCACCATACTTCTGCCTCCAAATTTTGTTCTGCTTGTCTAAGTCGATGTTCAATATTACCACCAAAAGGAATAGTCCAGAGAGCAAGGATATCAAATTCTTGTTCTTCTAGCTCCTGATCAGAGTACCAAAAGTTAATCTTATCCTAAAGGCTCAAAGGGATCTCTCAAAAGTAATAAATATGGAATGGCATCCAAGTAAATGTGTCAAACTAACAAGTTACTGCCAGACTTGAATGCTATCAAAATAAAGAGAGAAGTTTTGTGTAAGTACTTCTTTTGACATTGAGGAGATAACAGCAGCTAAAAGCATCCAGCCAACTTCTTTCTCTACACCTGCTCGAGCCTTCCGACTAGACTCCAGCATAAACTTTTTTGCTACTTCAAGAATAGCCAAAGGAAGCCTGCACCACATTAAACATAGGACCAATTCATTTCAACAGAAAGTAACTTAAGATCAGCAAATGCAAATGAAATTTATGTTCAATTTCTGGTTAGTTAAGACTATTAAGCCTCAAGTTTATTTCAAAAGTAGGGTTTTGTAGGCCACTGCAGTCACATAATTTCAACATTACATTTCCTAATGAAATCATGAACTAGTTCTACAGTAGTTACTTAGTGTTTCTCTGTAGGTCTTGGCCACCAGCTCCAGCGGCACTTAACATGCTCTCTTCCTGGGATGAATTTTCGCTCATGTACTCATTTCTGTTTATGTCCCTCAATACTTTTCTCTTTTGGACTAGGTACTTCACCCTCTAGGGCTTTGTTATTAGGTCTTTCATCTGTATTTAGTCATTTTTGTTAGCTTAGATTAGGTGCTGCAAAGGCACTCCCACTTTGTATTACACTGATGGTACTCTTTTAGTCCCATTGACCTACTACTGTGGTCATTCACCAGGCATAATGACAAGAACAAAATTATCTTATCTATTTTATATTATCTGTTGAAGACCTTGACATGAAAACTGGTTGCTTGCTTTTCTGAGTTTAATCAAAGCGACCCACCAAAATGACCAAAATGTACCCACTAACCAAACTGTCCAACTTGAATATATTGAGTAATTTAACAATACAGTATATCTTTCAATAGAACTGACCCACTTGAATATGTTGAGTAATTTTAACAATACAGTATTTCTTTCGATACATGTTCTGAATTGTATAACTATTATAAAGCCATTGGTTAACCCTGGTTTGCAGACTAACATAGTTGGGCCCAATATAGTCAATGCTTAGCTGTTAGATTGGTAAGGACATTAAATAGTGGTTATGCCAGCCAATTTGGTTGGTCCATGTCATCTCTCTATTTTTGACATCAGATCTGCAACCTCTGGCACTGGATCTGTGGTTACCAACATCAGATCTGCTGGAAAATATGCATAACACGTTATATCTTCCCTGGATCTCATAGCCCATGGGACACCTAAAATGAGGTGCTCCTTTGCCTTGGCCTCCTATAGATGAAACAAATGGCATATGCTATCTATCCTCACTATGTGGTGGTCAGGCTTAACACATGGTTGATGAGAACAAACCCTCAATTGGCTGAGCAAGATCCTAAGGCCATCTGACCAGTGATGTTGAATGTAACCAAGATGGACTGTGACAACAGCTGCCAGCTACAAAAAACACTCAAAGTAGAAGGCCATCTTAGAACCAAGACTCTTGGTGGCAAGATCCAAGACTCAAGTAACCAAAATATACTGTCAATACATGTCTTCTTTCACTGCCTTATTGATCTCCACTTTTGGAGATGGCTAGGGTTGTCCAAAGAATATCTTGAGGGGGGAGCACACACTATAGAGATGGCAATGAACTTAAGGTATGAAGCAGCCTTTGAGAATCAGCATCATCTTTGCCCTGGGAGATCCATGGAGGAAATCCTTTATACAAAATGAAGGGAAGGTATGGATACCTCTCCATGATGCAGCTAAAGCACTAAATGTATGAATCGTGTAGAGAATGTGTTGCCACTCCTGACCGGTGTGCATGTGTCAAAGCCCAAAAGTAGGCACACCAGCCCGATGGCAAATGCGAAAAGAGCAGCCACTGTCACCACAGGTTTTAGACCTAAACATTCCACGTTGGACCAAGGTATTACTTTAAGGCACATCATTGAAAAAGTGTGGGAGAAAAAAGAGGAAGCCTTTTGTTGCTTTGTCGATTTCAAAAAAGCTTTTGACACGGTTCCCAAGGATAAGCTATGGCACATAATGGAGGAACTTGGGGTTCCTATACATCTTAGAGCAGCGGTTCACAGGCTATATGAGGAGGTCAAAGTCAAAATCAGAACATCAGATGGTATCTCCGAAAGTTTCAGAAGCGATATCGAGGTCAAACAAGGGTGCCCATTATCCCCTACCCTTTTTGGCTTATATATTGACAAACTTGAAGAGTGGTTAGACTTAGAGAGCGGGGATGGCGTCCTCGTGGGCGAGTATGTGATAAGGCTTCTTTTGTATGCAGATGACCTTATTTTGATTGCTAAGTCTGCTCTTGGCTTGCAAGAGCACTTGATTTCCCTCGAGCACTTTTGTTGAACAGTTGGGATGCAAGTAAGTACTAGCAAGACAAAAGTGGTAGTTTTCTCTAGCAAAAGAAAACATAAACAACATAAGTTCTACTTTGAAGAAAATACCCTTGAAGTAGTGGAAGATTACAAGTACCTCGAAATCGACTTCAACAAAAGTTTGAGTTGGGAAGGCTGCAGGAAAAAAAGAACTCTGGGAGGTTGGAAAGCGTTTTATGCTTTCCAAAATAGGTGCAGAGAAGCAGAGTTATAGGACTGGAAAACTATGCAAACCCTTTTTGGGCTCTTAGTGATCCCAGTGGTTCTCTATGGTTGTGAAGTTTGGGCCAGCAGTACCTTTGACTTACAGTGGAAGCAAATAGAAAAGATTAAAAAACACATGATCACAAACAAGTTCAAAATTAAGAGTTCAGTGCCATACGAGATCATTCTAAGTGAAATGGGGGTGGCTTCTATTGAAGTAATCGCTATGGTGAGACTCGTAAGATATCTAAAAAGAGATGAGCAAATGGAAGAAGGTAGATGGCCTAAGGTTGTCTTCAATGACATATTGTGCAAAAGAAAGAAGACTCGGATGCGGCAAAATATTAAATGGTTTAGCAAATGGGATATGTGCTTGAGCACGTGCCCTACGAATAGTAAAGAAATAAAGGCTTTTGTTATCAATAAGTTCCACAAGCAAACTTGGGATAAAGAGCTAGGGAGAAAGAGAAAGTATTATATTGAAGAGTTCAACCCTACCTACAATCAACATCAAAAGGCATACATAGGGGCCAATATACCTTGGAAAGCCAAAATTCTCATTGCTCAGTTAAGATCTAATTCCCATCAACTCCGTTGTCAGACTGGGCGCTGGAAAAGGCCAAAAGAACCTTGGTCAGAAAGAGTGTGTATTTTTTGCACTGCTGGTAAGCTGGAGACAGAAAAACATTTCATTTTCGAGTATGAAGCTTTTAAGGACAATAGGGACAGGTACACAAATGTCTTGACGGATAAATCTTGGGAGGATTTATTTAATGAGGGGACTGTGGAAAAATTGGGGGCGCTCATCATCAAGTTGAACAGACAAAGGATTGAATTGCAAAAAACAACGTGCGAGTTAGTCTGTCCCATAGGGTATTTTTAGCCTCGCGGACGTTAAAATATTTCCTTCCTTCCTCCTTCCACACTCCTCTCTTCCTCACTTCAGGTTGGCTCTTCTCCAACTCAAGGGGGGCTTTCCTAAGATGTAATGTCATCTTCTACTTAAGCAGCAAAAACACCCGCTATCCTACTTAATTCCCATAAGGTTCGAGCGGGTACTATATGAAAAGGGAATTGACTGAGGACATATGATACCTAGAGCAGAACAGAGCATTCATTCAGTATTAAGTCATCAGTATGGTAAAGAAAGCCTTATTTATTTAGGCTTAAAGTCAACAAGAAATTAGAATTGCATGCATGCAAAAGGTAAAGCGCAAACCCTAAAAGTGACATGCAAACCCTAAAAGTACATGCTAAGCTATATAAGAAGGGTCATCGAACCAAAAGGATTATCTATGATTATTATTGTTGAGGTTGGTTTCTAGAGCAGCAGCAGCAAGTTGGGGTTGGAGACGAAGGCCTTCAGCTAACAAGGGGTTTCAGCAGTGAAATCTATCTGCCCTAATTACTTCAGGATAGATCATCAAGGTCTATCATCAGTTATTCACCATATTCATTCATCTTCAGTGATCCATCACACAAAGAGAGATTTATTGCAGGTTCACGTTTTGCAGTTGGGGAACAGTTGGAAATCCTCAGAAACATTCATTGGGACTCTGAATCTCAGTCTTTCCTCCACATGTCATCACTATCTTTCTCAGTAGACTCATCACACCGTACGGGGTGATTATCAGTCCATTGTTTGCATATCCAGAGCAGCTAGCAGCAAAAACGTAAGAGAGGGAGGCGTGACCTTCTTGGTGGCAGAACAATTCCCTAGGAAAAACCTGTGCATGAGACTCCTTATCTCTCCAGGAGGCCTAGACCATCACTCCTACAAAGTTTCAGTAGCAACAAACTACTCCTCCCTCAAAAACGTCAAGATCATCAAAAGGAGGGCACTCTTTTAACTAGGTGTCAAAATTCAGGAGAGGAGCACTATTATCTTATCTTTTCAATATAACCTGCATGCATCTTATCTATTAGCAGCCTATCAGCATTATTATCAATGGTATGTGTATATCTTCTTACGAAAATCTTTGCCCTATTATCTCTCCAGATTAGCTATTTTTTAGGGCCATTTGGCACGACACTTTTGCATGCACATTTTATTCATCTTTCCAGCACCATTTGAGTATCTGAACAACAAATATATTACCAAAGTACAATAGAATATCAGTCGGAATATTACAGTGGTATCTGAGCAAGTTCCTTGCCAGTTGTGGGCTTGAACATGACAAGTAAATGATTCCGGAAGAAAATACTTTTGTAGTTTATAGACTAAGGAATAGTAGATACACCGAGGATCTAGAATTTGAAGATATTCAATTAGAAGATACAAATTCAGAGATGGACCCAACAAGAGTACACTCTGACAGAGGAAAGGGAACAGGGGAAGAGGAAGACATGTTGAATTTTGTAACTTAGTTAGTGAATTAGATGACCTAGCTAAAGGGAGGAAAGAAATATTGCATGCCATAAACAGGTTGGCTCTTAAACCAGAACAGGGTCATAGCAGTCTACCTCTTTCACCAATGGATAGAGGATCTACCACTAGTAGCGGGAAACATGCATACACTAATATGTAAAACACTCCTCACATATACAACAAACCATCCAGACCTATTATGCCTCACTTTCTAAAGAATGTCATTGCAGGACCAGTCATGCCAGCAAAACCTAGTGAACCATTTGGGGCTTATTTATAGGAATACAGGGATTTGGGAGATGAGTTCCATTCAGCGATGTCATTCTCGGACTTCTGCAATATGAAAAGAAGGAACCAGCCAAGGAATTTTAACAGAGGGTTTACGTAGAACTATGAATTGCAGAAAACTATGGGCAGGTTGACCATTCCTAATTTTGAAGGGACTCGTGGGTGTTCAGCAAGAATATGGGTCCAGAAGTTGGATACTTACTTCCAACTCAACCCTATGATGGAGACAGATGCTATTAATTGGCTACCTTACATCTTGACAGAGAGGCTCATGAGTGGCGGCACCATGGGTTAGTAACGCTGGGTCACAACACCATCAGTTCTTACAGTGATTTCACACAGAGGCTCATGGAGCGGTTTGACAAAAGGGACCCGAAGATACATTTTAGAGAGTTAGCATAACTCAAACAGACGGGCAGTGCCGAGGCCTTCATCTCAGAGTTTCAGAGAGTCGTCGCTATGGTAACAGATGTGTCCGAGAGCAGGTTGGTTATGTTATTTACATAAGCTTTGACAGAACTTTTATGTGGGTGGGTGAAAGCCTACAAGCCATCCACTCTACAGGATGTGATCAGTAGAACCCGAGATCTACAAGATTCAGTCCCTGAGAATAGGTTTCCAACTAAAACAAATTTCCCAATAAAAGACAAGGACAAAAAACCTTTTCAACAGGAATGACCAAAGAAAACCTAGCTGGACGACAACATGACAAAGGATCTGAGAACGAAAAAATTGTGCTTCACTTGTCAAGAATCATGGATTCCAGTTCACAGGTGCGCAGGGAAAGCAAAGGCCCACTATATAGAAGTTTATTTAGACATTGAAGGGGATGAATCGGAACAGGAAACGGCTAAGGAATCGATGGCAGTAGAGGAGTCACTTCAAGGAGAATCATCAAGGGTAGTCATTGCTACATTATCCGGAGTACCCAGGTTTCATACTCTCAGGGTCAGGGGAGTAGTACAGGGCCACAGGGTAGGAGTGTTAATTGATGGGGGGGCAACCCACAATTTCATTCATGCAGCATGGGTGGCTAAGCGAGGTATTCATACAGAGAAATTTGAAGGATTCACCTTAGCGGTAGCAGGTAATAATAGCATGGAATGCAACCATTGGATTCCCAAATTAAATGTCACACTAGGGAACTACAATATGACCGACTCATTTTATGTGGTGAATGTAGCTGATACAAATGTAGTATTAGGGGTTCAATGGTTTTACTCTATAGGGAAATATACTACAGATCATAGGGCAATGGAAATGGAATTCCAGGGACAAGATGGAAAATAGGTAGTCTTGAGGGGCATGAACACTTATCCCCCCAAACTAGTATCATCACAAAGAATGGAGGTCATACTCAGACAAGGAGACATAGAATGGTCAGCCAAATGCTTTGTCACTTTTAGGAAGCCTCCAGATAACAATACCCAACATCCAGCTGATATACAGACATTATTACAGAAACATGAGAAGGTATTCAGAGGTCTTCCAGCAGGTCGACTGCCAGACTGAGGGTTCAAGCACATTATTGAGTTAGAGGAGGGTACACAGGCAGTCATCACCACTCCGTACAGGCATCCCAAAAGGTACAAAGATGAGATAGAGAAATAATCAAGGAATTACTAGAACTAGGTTACATACGCCTGAGTTCTAGTCCATTTGCATCATCGGTGGTTTTGGTAAAAAAGAAAGATGGCACCTTACAGATGTGTATTGATTACAGAGCCCTCAACAAGAAAACCATAAAAAACAAGTATCCCATCCCCAGGATTGATGAATTAATGGATGAGTTATAGGGGGGAAAATACTTCTCAAAAATTGATCTTCGATCAAGGTATCATCAGATCCGAGTAAGGGAACAAGATACTTCGAAGACAGGCTTCCGTTGCCGCTATGGTCATTATGAGTTCTTAGTCATGCCTTTTGGACTCACCAACGCTACGACAACTTTCCAATCTTGCGTGAACCACACCTTCAAAGCTCAGTTGCGGAAATTTTTACTTGTGTTCTTTGATGACATTTTGATTTACAGTAAAACATGGGAGGAACATTTGAAACACCTGGATGAGGTACTGGGAATTCTGGAATAACAATCTCTTTACACAAAAATGTCTAAATGTGAGTTTGGTATGCGAGAGATGTTATATCTAGGGCATATAATAAGCACCAACGAAGTACAGGTTCACATGGAAAAGATTAGAGCTATCTTGTATTGGCCTACACCAAAAAATGTAACAAAGCTGAAGGGATTTTTTAGGCCTTTGCACATATTACAGGAGATATGTAAAGGGGTTTTCTCAATTCACCGGACCACTCACTGATCTTACACGAGCTAATTGGGAGCGGTTATTGAAGAGAATCCCTACTATCGGTACCTGGCATTTTCTAGGCATCAACAGTTTTGGCACTAGAAGGAGGGCCGCTAGTGCATGGCTGGCCGACGAAATTCGTTTCCTCAAGAACATTCTACCAGTGACAGTTTTGAAACTAAGTTTCCCAAGAGACCTAGTCCTGAAGGAAAAGTTAAACCTGAGTCAGACGTTACAAAGTATCTTTATCCTGTCTCTAACGAAGTAGTTGATCATTTAAGAAGAATCACAAGGTCATATGCAAAGAAGCTGGGAGGATTGTCAAATATTCTTGCCCTACCTAGAAGACAAGTTCGCAAGAAAGAACGCCCTTACCTAGAGGATTCACTGTTAGTTGGAGATTTTGAAGTGTTGGTAGATTTAACCTTGCAAGAAATTGTTCGACCTCTCAATCAGTTGGGACCGGAATCCTTGAATTGTTCATCTTTTCGAACCCCTGTTGAATCCCCATCTCAGTCTTCACCTCGAATCATGGCTGGAAATGTCCACCCAAATGCAAATCAAGCCAATCCACCACCTATACCAGCTGCCGTAGGACACCACTGAACTTAGCTCCTCCAATGAATGCTTTGCCACAGAATTATGAAAAATATTTGCCTAGATTTGACCCGAGGGAAGGCATATCTATGGACGACCATCTACGGAGTTTTTTCCTGGCTTTGGAAGCATTAACAGTTGAACATGAGGATGTGGTTTGTAGGCTTTTTCCTCATACTCTCAAAGGTAAAGCAGCATCATGGTATTTTGGCTTACAGGCGAATTCAATCACAAACTGGGCCACTTTCGAGAGAATGTTTAAAAACAAGTTTTGTAGCCAAAGAACTACTGCTGCTTTGATGAAAGAAATGTTGGCTCTAAGAAAGGAAAAGAAAGAAAAAGTGCAAGACTTTACTCATAGGTTTGCTGCTCACTTAAACAATTTCAACGCAGCCATAAAGCCCACTAAAGAGACTTTAATAGAATATTACACATCGGCTCTCAGTCTTGACATGGCCATGTTTGCTAAAAGATCAGTTAAGACCACTTAGTTGAAACCAATGTTACCGACATCGGCGATAAATCGGCCGATGTCCGATAAATTGCGGTTTTTTCGCCGCGCCGAGATTTAACCAAAAAATCGCCCCCGATTTTTTCCGAGAAATCACCGCTTTTTTGCCGAGAAATCGCGATTCGATGGAAAAAATCAGCCGCGCAGACAGAGCCGGAAAAAAGACGCCTTTAAGTTGGTTTTTTTTCTTTTTTTTTCTCATTTTGACTCAAACAATCCACTAGGAGGTGAGCTAAGGGTCTGAGAGGGCAAGTGAAGAGAGTTTCAAGAGACCAACAACGACTTTAGGCAACATTTTCTTCGCCATCAAGCATCAAATTGAAGATTGGATCTTGCCATTTGGAGTTTTTTTCCAGAATTATCACAGCTGAAGGTAAGTAAAAAATTTGCCCATCATTTCTCACTTTTCCAAGAGGGATTGTTGTTGATTTACTTTGCCATGTAATTCTCTATCTTCAAAAGCGATTTTTATAGGATTTTAAGCATTTTTTTTTCAACTATTATGTATTTTTTTGTTGCTTGCATGCCAAAACACGTTTTGGCATTTTTTATCTTGCCCTAGATTCCTTTATAAATCCTCATAAAATTGTCTATGTATTTTTTCTCATCAAATTAATGGTTGAATGCTCAATATTTCTTGGAATTCTTCTTGTGTTTTAAACTTTTACATTTTCATTAATCACATATGCTAAAAAACGTTTTTTTTCTTGCCTTAGGTTCAAACTTCAAGTTCAAAGTATCAAGATTCAAGCTTCATTTTGTCCATAATAACTCCATATACAAGATGCCAAAGGCTTTGGATCCATTTTGGGAGTGGGGCTCACCTATTGACCCAGTCAATCGACAAATTCTCACTTGAAATCTATGTGGGAAAAGAATGACAGGAGGGATAAGGAGGCTGAAATACCACCCTGCACAAATAGCAAGGCATGATGTGGGTCCTTGCAAAGAAACAGCTCCAGAAATCATTGCTAAGGCCACACAAGCGATTGAGGGCACTGGACTAAGGAAACAATACAGGGAGGCTGTGAGGAATCAACTTGCTTCAAGATCCGAGTCCGCAGCAGGAGTAGGAGCTAGTGGGATAAGCCCAGATGCTGATACCCACTCCACACAACAATCCACATCGCCTTTCATGGTATCTTCAAGATGCAACCCTGGTGGACAACCTTCTATAAGGTCCATGGTGAAAGTAAAGGAAAAAGTAGACGCACACAAACTTATTGGTCGATGCTTGTTATGGAGTGCTATTCCATTTAACTTTGCAAAGAACCCATTTTATGTGTCCATGTTTGAGGCGGCTGCTATAGTTGGAGCGAGGTTTAAGCCCCCTAGTTATGAGGAGTTGAGAGGACCCATCCTTCAAGATGAAAAGGCTGATTGCACTCGCAGATTGGAGGAGCTTCAAAGATCATGGAACTTAACAGGATGCAATGTGATGTCGGATGGTTGGACCGATATGAGGGGTAGGACACTTCTCGACTTCTTGGTTCATTGCCCCAGGGGGACTATGTTCATGAGATCTGTGGATGCATCTGCACATGTCAAAGATGCGGTTTTACTATGTGGCTTGTTGGATGAGTTCATCCAAGAGATTAGGCCGCAGCATGTTGTCCAAGTGATAACGGACAACGCTTCGAACTATGTGGCTGCTGGTAGGATGCTCATGGCCAGGTATCCTACACTATTCTGGACTCCTTGTGCCGCCCATTGCCTTGATTTGATCTTAGAGGATTTAGGCAAGATTGATTGGATCAAGGATACTATTGATTCAACACGGAGCATCACAAAATTCATATATAACCATGCAGCAGTGCTTAGCTTGATGAGAAAGTTCACAGGTGACAAAGAGTTGGTGCGTCTTGCCATCACACGCTTTGCCACTAGCTTTATTTCTCTTCAATCACTCTTGAATTCTATGTGGGACTTGCAGGCGATGTTCTTTTCACCAGAGTGGCGTGCTTTATCATTTAGCACTAGACCAGAGGGGCAAGCCACATTCAGGCTAGTTGCATATGATGACAGTTTTTGGGGTGCGGTGAAGGAGGTGTGCACCATCACCGAACCTTTGGTAAGGGTTCTCCGCTTAGTTGATGGAGAGAAGCCCGCAATGGGCTACCTATATGAGGCCATGGATAGGGCCAAAGAATCCATCCGTGCTTATTATGAGGACAAGGGAGATCAGGGGCAGGAGAGACAACATACGATATGGGCGGTGATTGATGCGCGATGGAACCACACACTCCATCACCCCATTCATGCTGCAGGGCTATACCTCAACCCTTCGTATGCTTACTCCTATGGCTTTAGATTTGATGGAGAGGTTATGTCTGGATTCTATGAGTGTGTCCAAAGGATGGTACCTGATGCAGCTGAGCGTACACAGCTCTCCCAAGAGTTGGAAATGTATAAGAGAGCTACAGGATTATTTGGGTTTGATATAGCAATAAAAGATAGGACCAACCTAATGCCAAGTAAACTTCACCTAGTTTCAAACTTTCAACTTTAAAGTTTAAATTTAAAATTTCATTTTCTCTTTCTGATTCTTTGTTTTAAATTTTATTTTTTGTTTCTCACGTTTATTTTATTCATAATTTCATTGTAGATACTTGGTGGGAGAACTATGGTGGTTGTGTACCTATTCTACAAAGGCTTGCCATTCGAGTGCTCAGCCAGACATGTAGCTCTTCTGGTTGCGAGCGCAACTGGAGTGTATTTGAAAAAGTACACTCCAAAAAGCGCAACAGGTTAGAGAATTTGAAATTTTCAAATTCATTATATAATATAAAATTATAAATTATTGAATTTTAATTTATAGATTTATGCCACTTTAATATTTAATATTCATGATCCTCCTCCAGGTGGGATACTCAGCGCCTTAATGATTTGGTCTACGTCCACTACAATCTCAGGTTGTGGTTGAAGCAATATCAGAGAAAAGTTGATGCGAAGACCATTTCATTGGATGAGATTGACACCACCGCTGCATGGAGGGCAAAGTGTGAGGAGCCTGTTATGGAGGTAGCCCCTGATTGGCTAGAGGATGATCATGCTACTGATAGTGATCATGGTGAGACTCATACAGTCTCAAAGGATTTGGATGAGCATGTTCCAGTTCCAGAGGAGTTTCACACCGATTCTGGGAGTGTGCCACAGTCAGAGCTAGAGGGAGATAGACCTGGTGGTAGCACAGGCACTAGTACTAGTAGAGGAGCAGGAGCTGCAGGACTACCTCCTTGACCTTCTCATTCTTCAGGACATCAGTTTCGGCCACCTTCTCCAGTTTCTAGAGGACGTCATTTTGCATGGTCTTCTTTTAGAGGACGTCAGAGTCCAGTACAAGGCCCACAAGCCTCAAGGGCACCTACTTCTAGTTCTAGAGGAAAGGCCATTTGCACAACAATTACCTTTTCCCATAAAAGGGGTAGAGGGAATCAATAGTTTATTTACTTTATTTCATTGTAGATGACTTGTGAGTCATGATGATGATCATGAGATACATTTGTTATATTTTTTATGACTTAAGATGCAAAGACATGATCCATTTTGTATGTGTGATGTATCTCGATTCTCTAGACATCTTATATATCTTATATATCAGTTTTCTTTCCATATTCATGTAGCAATGTGTTTATTTGATGTTATTGTTGCTTTAGATGTTTAAAAAATTGAAAAAAAATGAATATTTTTCTATTTTTTAAGTTTGCCGATTTTTTCCCGATGTTTGCCGATGTTTTGCCGAGATATCCAGAAACGATGTTTCCTGGACCCTGCTGATTTTTTCGCCGCGTCGATGTTTGCAACACTGGTTGAAACATATGAAGAGGCTGAGAAGATAGAGGATGAGCTAGAAAGCGTAAACCAAGTATCGGATGGAACCAGAAACAAAGACCTTCAGTAGTAAGAAGCCTATGTTACTGACCAGACCCAAGGATGAAGGATCAAATGAATTGAAAGGAGTGGTTAAGATGGTCCAGAAGTTGTCCAATAAGATTGTTGATATGGAAAAGGAGAGAGAAGCCAAGAAGCAATTCAAGCCCTATTATAAGAGAAAAGACGAAAGTGGTTCCTCTCAACCACCTACACATAGTCCTTCTGTCATGAATCTCACTGAGGTTGGGATGGATAACTTCTGCACTTTCCATCAATAGCCTCACTTTGAAAAAAGTTGCCCACAATGGATTAATTCTATGACTTTAGTTATGAATCAGTTACTTGATTCTAAATTAACCGAGCCTGTAGATGAGGAAGAAAAAATTCACGAATCAAAAGAGACTACCATGGTCTTGTGGGATTGTGCACCTATGCTGGGTTTAGAAGAAGAAGAACCTAATGAAGAGATACGGTTGTCTTATGTTAATGTCACAACCAAGAGCAAGGGTCCAATAATTGAAGATAACACAATGCTGCCCAAGATTAAAAGAATTCAGGAAAACTTGAAGAAAGTCAGAAATAACACTCAGATCCAACTTATACCGGATTTGGTCATAACAAGGCAGAATGCTCCAACTGTCAGTAAGACCGTTAAGGATGCTGAAAGAAAAGTAGAAGGTGTGAAGAAAAACTCAACAGACTGTGAGATGGGGTACGATATAATAGAAGACATCAAGAAGACCAAGGCTAATATTTCTTTGTTTGAGATGTGTAGTTTACCCCAGCAAAAGAAGAAACTTTTGGAAGCATTAAACCCACCAACCAGTAAATCCCAGGAAAACATTCAGTGGGAAGAAGAAATCAGTGAAGCCAATATTGGGGGAAAGTCCAAATCCAGAACTTTACACTTTTTGTTTACATTTGAGATTTTCAATCATAATGTGCACAATTGTTTGGTTGATTCAGGAGCATCTGCAAATGTTATGCCTTTGTCGGTGTGTAAAAGGATAAATGGCCAACCCAAGCCATCTAATGGCAAGATAACACAGTTGGACAGAACAACTGTGAAGGTGGTAGGAGAAATGGAAGACGTGCTGATACATTTATCTGCAGATGAGAGAGTGTGCCAATTTATAGACATCATGGTGGCTGACATACCAGAAGCTTATGGATTAATCTTTTGAGGTGAGACTAGTCTGCGAAACTAGATGGATATTTTGCAACTAATTGGTCTCATTTATGGTTACCCTATCAAGGATGTCAAAATCAGATTAAAGTAATGAGAGAGCCGCATATGAGACACAATGTGACACAATTAGAAGGGAAGAATGAGCCGGTAAATTTTTCACACCCAGAGTTAGGGAATTATTTCATTGAGCTAGAACCGGGAAATTACCAAGCTGAAGAAGCCGATAATGGATCAGATACGCAGCCCGATCTCCTTCAGTTTTCGCGGGCTAATAAAGTTGACTGTAACATAGTTAGCGTAGTTTTAGATGTAGAAAGTAGCAATAGTTCAGTAGAATTAGCAGATAAGTTTTGGGTACTGTACTTTGACGGTTCAAAAACGCAAGAAGGATCAGGAGCTGGCTGTATCCTGATGGATTCAGAAAAAAAAAATAAACATTTTCTTTCTTGTAGATTAGAATTTGAATGCACAAATAATACAGCCGAATATGAAGCATTAATACAAGGATTATAAAAGGCAATTGAATTCAAGGTTAAGAATTTAAAAGTCTATGGAGATTCTGAAATTATTGTCAAACAAGTTCGAAATACAATCCATTGTTTATCTCCACATCTAAAGGGTTACCAAAGCTAAGTCTGGGATTTGCTAATGAATTTCAATGCATTTAATATAGTTTCGATTCCTAGGCTGAAAAATGCAGCAGCTGACTTATTAGCTACATCAGCCACCAGGCTTGTTCCAACTAATAATCGATGTTCTATTGAATTGATTTTCAGACCAGTTGTACCAGACAATATCACGAATCTAAGGGTATTCGATGACGACCCACAGATTTTAGAATTTCTGACAAATGATGAGAATTTCAAGGGAGCCGTAATTGATGACGAAGAACATCAAGCAAACCTTCGAAGTGGAAATTTTATACCCAAAGGAGTTAGAACTTTGGAAGGAATGTTCGATCTGAATAACAAGTTTAGAATATCACCTAATGTCAAAACGAACAGCCCATCTATGCAATTTGAGCTGGTAAATTTGGGATCAGAAGCTGAGCCTAAATATGTAAACCTGGGAAAGTGCTACTCACCTGGAGAAAGGCACAAATTCACTAGCTTGTTTAAACAGTACAAAGACGTATTTGCTTGGACATATGAAGATCTTAACACGTATGACACCCGCATTATACAACATGTTTTTCCAATCAAAGCAGGAGTCAAGCCATTTCAACAGTCGTTAAGAAAGATGCATCCGACCTTTGATTCAAAGCGAAGTGAAGAAGTTGCTTGATGCATGGATTATTTTTAGAGTCAAACACTCGGAATGGTTTCGAATTTAGTACCAATGAGGAAAATGTCTGGTGAGATTAGACTTTGTGTGGACTTCAGAAACTTGAATCGTGCCTCCGATAAAGATAACTACCCAGTCCCGCCCATGGAACAAATATTGCAGATGGTCTTAGGATCGGAATTAGTTTCTCTGCTATATGGTTTCTTAGGCTACAACCAAGTATTGGTAGCAGAAGAAGACAGACTTAAGACTACTTTTAGAACTAAGTGGGGGAATTTTGCGTATAGAAGGATGCCCTTTGGACTTATCAACGCTGGAGCAACTTTCCAAAGGGCCATGGATATAGCTTTCCGCAGGCTGATTGGCCAAAGCGTGGTAGTTTATTTGGATGACGTTACAGTTTTTTCCAAAAAAAGAGAAGAACACATGTTTCATTTAAAACAAATTTTCAAACGCTATTGGAAATACGGTATTTCTTTAAATCCAAAGAAATGTGTGTTTGTTGTATTAGACGAAAAGCTTTTGGGTCATATAATTTCTAAGAAAGGGATCTCAATAGACCCAGAAAGGATCAAAGCTATAGCACAGATCCCTTTGCCCCACAATAAGAAAGGAATGCAATCTTTTATGGGGACCATAAACTTTGTGCGAAGGTTTGTGCTCGATTTTGCTCAGATAGTCAAACCTCTGCAACAAATGATCAAGCAAAGTGCTCAGTTTAAATGGACCGACTTAGAGAAAGGTCCATTCGACAAAATCAAA
Organism: Pseudotsuga menziesii; assembly: GCA_001517045.1. Lineage (NCBI taxonomy): Eukaryota > Viridiplantae > Streptophyta > Pinopsida > Pinales > Pinaceae > Pseudotsuga > Pseudotsuga menziesii. The sequence continues at coordinate 360,719 of LPNX011119307.1, read as the reverse complement.
GCAGCAATAGCTCATGCGCCCTCTCTCAAAAGTCCAAATTTCGAGAAAGATTTCATCTTATACACTTTTGCTTCAGACAACTCATTAGCAGCAGTGCTTACGCAGAAAGAAGAAGGGGGAGACGAGTACCCTATATCATTCATGAGCACTGGAGTACAAGGTGCTAAGTTGTATTACCCCGCTGTTGATAAACAAGCATATGCGGTGTTCAAGGCAGTAAAGCAATTCAGGCCATATATACTAAAGAACAGAACCAAAGTTACTGTACCTCACCCGGCAATCCAAAATCTTTTTGTACAGAAAGATTTAGGAGAAAGAAGAGGGAACTGGGTTACAGCCTTGCAAGAGTACGACTTGGAGTTTAAGACAGCAACTATCGTCAAAGGACAACGGCTTTGCAAATTAATGGCTAAAAGCCAGGACAATGAAGAGAATGAATGGGAAAATGAAACGGAGCTACACATGGTTGATGTGTGTCCCATATTTATAGCTCCAGAATCTTGGTATCGAGATTTAGTTCATTATCTTCGACAGGGGTTATTTGCCTGAACACTGGAATTCCAAGCAGAGAAGGGCCTTGCGCTTAAAGTCCGCATCTTACCAAATAATCAACGGAGTGTTGTTCAGAAAAAATTATGATGGAGTTTTCCTCAGATGTTTAGAACGAGAAGATGCAGCCAAAGTAGTTAAAGAATTGCATGAGGGCCCTGCTGGAGGTCATTTTTTAGGAGATACTACAGCTCATAAGATTCTAAGAGTTGGATACTATTGGCCAGCATTGTTCAAGGACGCTCACGCTTATGTTAGAAAATGTGATACATGCCAAAGGAGTGGTGGGAGACAAGCGAAAGCAGCTGGGCCATTAAAACCAGTTATTATTTCTGAACCATTCGAGCAATGGGTGATTGATATTATTGCAGAGATTAATCCAAATTCCTCATTACAACACAAATATATCCTCACGACAACAGACTACTTCACCAGATGGGTGGAAGCCATCCCGTTACGGAAAGTAAATGAAGACACAGCCGTGGATTTTTTGCAAGACCATATTATGACCAGGTTTGGGGTTCTAATTTCCCTGGTTTTCGATAATGCATCTTATTTTTCGTCTATTAGACGTACTGCATTTGCAAATGAGAAAGGAATTAAATTACATTATTCTGCTAACTATTATTCACAAGGTAATGGGTTAGCTGAGTCTACTAATAAGAATCTCATTAGAATTCTAAAAAAGACTGTCATAGAAAACCAGAGGAGATGGCACATAGCTCTTCCAAATGCACTTTGGGCTGATCGAGTCACACCCAAGAACTCCTTAGGTGTGTCACCCTATACCCTAGTTTATGGGAAGGAAGCCATTCTGTCCCCTAATCTTTTATTGCCTTCTTCTCAAGTAGCCCAAGCATCTAGAGGATCTAATAGTGAAGTCTTACAAGCCCGAATCAACACTGTTGAAATTAGAAGAGTCTAGATTCAAGTCCAGGGAAAGGTTTAAGCATCAACAAGAAATTGTGAAAAGATGGTCTGACAAGCATAAGTCCGAGAAGAAAGAGTTTGAAGTGGGAGATTTGGTTCTGAAGTGGGATCACCTGCATGATGAAAAGGGCAAACACACTAAGTTTCAACATTTATGGATAGGCCCGTTTCAGATTGCAGAAAAGTTAGGCCCCTCAACTTACAAGTTATAGGATTTGCAGGGGTGGGAAGAGAATCTGCCAGTTAATGGTTTGGTTCTCAAACCTTATTTTTCTTAATGCTCTTGATTTTCTTCTCTGTACATAAATAAACCTTTGTTTTTTGTTTGTTTGCTTTGTAGTTAATTTGCCTTATTTACATTTGCTTTCTTAGAGTTTGATTTATTTTAGTTTGTTTATTTGCTTTATTTTCAGTTTTCAAATAAAGCAGCACAACTTTTGGCATTTGGGAAACATTGGAATTTTGGGAAATCTACAAATATTTTGATCAAAAAGCTGCTTATTAAATATACATATGTCATGATTCAAATTCTTTAAGTTGGTAGACTATCTGACGGGAGGTTATGAACACATTGAAGTACTATTTTAACCCCTATCAAATAACTAAGGTTAGAAGAGTCTAGAATACTATTTTGGGGCTCCATTCACTACACATTAAAATCTGTTCTAGGAAGCTAACAGCAAAGGACCCACGGAGAGGAAGCAGAGTGGACAGATGTATAGTATTTAAATGATCCCATGCATCAACACTACCTCATCCATATCATTGACAAGTCAAAAGTGACAACTCACCTTTATCAATACCATGTGATAAAACCACACGCCAATACCATGGGCTTGAAGAAGGGGGGTGCACCACTTAGGACAATGAACTGTAGAGACACCAAATGTTGGACATTATAAAGTACGACTTAGGAAACTAACTTAATTATATGCAAACTTTAACATAAAAGACTATTATGTGCATTTTTTTAACAACTCATTTAATTAGTTATCCCAATAACCTTAGAACTACCATGGTGCAACCATAATTGATTCGCATTTCATGTTACACCCTTAAGACTAAGTAAACTTCCTATGTTTCTAAACTAATGACATGAATGTAATGTAATGGAGGGGAATTAACTATGTTGTTAGGGAAAAGAGGTTAGCGAATTAACTATTATGAGAGAATGTCTAGGTTCCAAATCTTCCCCTTAGCATTCAAGAGCTAGGGGCTAATAAAATTTTCTTCCATATTTGTGCCTTTGGAAGGGTAATATTTCTTCTTGAGTTACCTTTTCATTGCACCATTTTTACGATCCTTTTTTTTTAACATTAGTCCTTTTTTCTGATTTAGCTTTGATAAGCTCGGACATAAGATCATGGCTTTTTCTGCAAGGGGGCATAGCTTATATTCATCATTTAATTTAATTTCCCTTATAGTACTTTGACTCTTTTGAATTTATTCCAAACATCATACATTGGAATAATATGTAGAAACATTAGAACATAACATATAATTAGTTAATTGTGAAAAGGGAACAGGATGGAAATAGGTGAAGTGGCTAGTGAAATGGCATGATATAAAAAATGATTACGTAAAATGTTGTTAATTACATTAAATGAGGGTCATGCTTGCTTAAATCCCTAGGGGCACACCTAATCCCATAAGGTCATACACTTAATCTAATGAAGAAGAAGAATTATAACCACGCCATGATGCTCCCTAAGCTATTAAAACAATATTTGAAGATATTTGAGCTATTATAGAGTAATAGCTTTGACCTCTTAATGTTATGTCCACACATAAGAAAGCATTTTACTACAAGTCAAGTAGAGAGGGTATGTCAGAACACCGGTATCAACTAGATGACCCCATCAATTTGCCACATGGCACATATCATGTTGAGTTGAGCAAGTTGAAAATTTCAATGTCAAAAACCCATGGGCAAACCATGGATCTCATATGTTGGAACTAATGGATTGGATGGAACATCAAATAGATAATGATGAACAAGTCACCCATACATGTGTTTGTGAGGTAACAACACCCACAAGCCCCTCATTTTGTGAAATGCATCCCACACATTGGTAAAACATTTCATTGTGTGTTTAATTGCGTTTCACAAATTGTTGGGCATGGCAAATTATTTCTCCATACACCCCCACTTTCCCCCATATCAGGGGCATGGGACGTGTGGGGACACACCCTCGAGCCTACAAGACATGTCCCTATGGAACATTGCCATAGACCCTCGTTATAGCAACAATGGGAGGCTCATAGATGCCAATATCTGACAATCTGTAACACTTAGTGTTTCCACTAACAATCAAAGCCCTTCTAGAAATCCACAACATTGAAAATGACATTGGAGGAGCGTTGCTTAGCTTCTCCAATAAAAGCCAAACTAAAAGGATGTGAACCACAGTTTAATAGTCTCTTATAAAACTTGTTAGGGCATTGGCTCTAAGTTTACTTCTCTAAAATATACAAAAGGCCATGTATTCAAAATCTCAACATAAAGCTTGACAAAGGTACGCTCGTCAAAGGTATGTCAAATCATAATAGTGTTCTAATTATTTGGACTTAACCTATCACCCAATTTAAAAAAGGGTGGATGACATGTTTGACTATGAAGGAGAAAAATCCAAGCAAGTAACATCATTCAAGAAAATAGCAATATGAAGTGCAAGACGGTCAATACCATCTTTGTGAAATTTAGCTCAAAACCCTTCCCCATCTCCGACATTCTTAGTGCTCAAAGACTAGATAGATCTTTTAATACCTCCTAGGTTAAGTGGCATAAGTAGTGCAAGGAGAGAAAACAAGAACAAAGGATTGAGCCAATGTGTCATAAAGGAAGCTGACATGAGAAACTAAAGATTGGCAATCAATATCTTAGGGGGTTGGGGCTCTCTTTTCTTTTTTCTAAGGTAAACCTCGCAAGATCCCCCCATCATCCCTGTAATATATGGATGGATTTTAGCACAAACACTAGCCACAATAGCAGCTAGTAACCCTGAGGGACTCAATCAGATTTGAGCCTGACCTATGGCGTCCCCATCACCAACATGCCTTAGATGGATGATTCAATCGATTGAGCTAAACCCTTGGGGCTAAAAAAGTGTGGGGCTCTCCTATAGAGGAGAGTATGCCAAAAGGTTTTAGGCCATGCACAAAGGGATGAAAAAAGCTCATGTCTTCTCGAAGTAAGAAAGTCTCATTCTAAGCTGCACAAAACATTGAAATATGTAAAAGTTTCCAAAAATGGGAAAGACATGGAAACATGACCCCTCCAATTTTGGAAACACTAACACGCTATTAAAGCCATATATATAATAGATTTCAAAAATATATTTTTTATAATTACTTATTACTTTGCAAATTTAATAAAATGATTAATGAATTTAGCGTGATTTAGGAATTATTTTTTACTTAATTCGTCAATATTTTCCTACTACTAGGTATTTGTCGCTTGTTGCAAGAAATGTTTTAAAACGCGGACTTGGACTCGGAATCAGACAAGGGTCAACTTTGACTCTAAGAATTTTAATGGGCAAATTTTATTTTAAAGATCCAAACAATTAGTGACAAAATATTCGAAGTCTGCTCATCCATATACCATGTAAGGGTGAATATATCAAAATGGCACCATGTGCAATACATATGTAAAAAAAATACATAATCAACAAAGCTTTAAATGGCCTCTAGAATCCAAAAAACAATGTGCTGCAAGCCTACAAGCCTACAAGGTGCTAGCCTACAACATACCACTAATCAACATGATCAATCATGAAACCTATCACCACTATTGGAAATGGGATCCTCAGCATAAGCTATAGGACTATCCTCTGGCATGTCTATTTTATAACAGGTCTATATTTCGCAGGTGGCATGTAGTCGAAGAGTAGGGTGACATTTGGCATCCTTTGATGGTTTAGCAGACATGTCTTCAGTTTGGTGCAGTTCAATTAACCGGAATTCTGAAAACCGCTAACTCTACTGAACTTTGGATGGGATGTGAAATTCTATTTTCATCATGAGGTCCGATCAGGTTGGAACCCCTCTCAAACATCCTAAAACAATTAATAATAATATAAAAAATTTAAGTAAAACTCTAAGAATTTTGTATTATCATTCTAGGTTAGCTTGTGTCGTTGTCAAGGAAGTAGTTTTTACCCCAAATAGTGTTATGATCTATAGTGATCCTAGCAGATTGACTCGACAATGAATTAGGGTTAGACTCTTCGAGTCTCAGCTTTTAGGTTTCTGGGTTAATTTTTTTTTAATTTAAATTAAGTGTCGTGTGTGACCTCTACAGTCCCATATTCAATCAGTTGAGTCGGTACAAACAACGCCAAGTTTATCGATTTGGTACCGAACCGGCTAAGTCATACTGTGACTTGGCTGATTCGGTACCATACTAGTAACCCGAACCAGTTCAAGGGCTGACAAATACAAAAACATTAAATATATACACATTTTGAATTTTTTTTTTTAACATTTTTCATTGATATTCAAAATAGGCATGTCCATATTGGCATATACACCTCCACCAAGAAAAATAAAGAACAAAAATAGTCAAAATAGGGCTTAAAAACTTTTCCTGGCCACGAAGTTCAAAAAATCGGAGATTTAAATAATGAGTCAAGGAAAAAACCACGAGTTTGATTCACAATATATTGAAACTCAAAAAGATCCAAATTGGGTCGTTTGAGTGTTGATTCTAATTTAAATAGGAAAATCACGATTTAGGTCACGATTCTTGTGACTATGATAAATATCAATGATCAGTCATAGACTCATAAGGCTTGAAAGGTTGACCTCTAGATTATTATTAATAAACATGTTCTTTTGGTCTTATGTTCTTATTATTATGTAATGTATATTTATGTTCATCATAGATTTCACAATTTTTCAAGGACGCCTTAGATTTACAAGTAATTCACTTGTTTTATTGCAGGGTTTGAAATGTGTCACGATTTTGCACTTGATTCACTTCTCTACTAATAGGTTTTTCTCTCTCATTTCGGAGTTCACCTTCCCAATAGACACAAGCAGTGTTATCGAAACCGGATCGAAACCAACAAAACTAATCGATCTTACCAATTTTGGGCGTTTTTCAATCTATTTGTGTTTCTGACCAGAAATGGCCAGTTTCGTACAGAATCGGCCTTAAATGCCTGAACCGGTCGGTTTTCTACAAAACCAACCGGTTTTCTACAAAACCAACCGGTTTTGTACAAATACGTATGCCATGGTTTTGAACATCAAATTTTAAAAAAAAGGTAAACACTAGACCCTAGTAATTATCAACAATATTAAATGGTAATATTAAATTCTTAAAGTAAAAGTGATCTTTTACTTAAAATTTTAACATTACCATTAATTGTTTCAAGATGTTTGAGAGTGGTTTCAACATCATCAAACTTCATATGCAAAAAGTAGAATTTTATTTTACCATTCAGAATTCAACAGACTTGACAGTTTTCAGATTTCATGATTCTAGTGTTTACACTGGATATTGTCATGTATGAGGGTATGGAATTGGCCTTTAATCAAGCACATCAACCCCTCTATGTACCTTTATAAAAATGTACCCTTCACTGAAGCAAAAACACTTATCCAACATGGGAATCCTCTTCTACCTTTATTTTAACACTTTGGATTAGGAAGTTTCATCAAAATTGTAGGGTGTTGACTAATGTTCTTGGAGGATCAACTTTGAGATTCGAGATAGAGGCAAGGACTAGATGTTGATGAAATTGTCATTGATGCCAACATGGACTTGCAGTGGCCCCACGGGATGTCATTGATGCCACCAAGTCTTGCAGTGTATTGGACCACCAAGATGATGAAGATCCTGCTGATGGCGCTGAAGACCCTGCCAATGATGATGAAAGCCTTGGTGATGATGCTAAAACCCCTTTCTTGATGAAGAAGTCCTAAAGATGTCCTTGGATCTTCAGTTTGTGATTCGATGACCTAGATACCCTTGATGAGGTCATGGAGTCCTTGGAGGAAGCATGCTCTTGCACTTGACATGCTCTTGGAAGCTCTAGTGGCTTGATGAAATCCTTACATGACAAGAAGGACATGACATATGAAGATCTCAGGGCTTGTAATATCTTGGACCCACATTTGATGGTTCTAGAATTTCTGAATTTGTCTCATTAAAAACTTTTATTTTAATGCAATGTCGGCCCAGAATTAAAAAAAAGGAGATATAGCATGTCGGCTCCATAAATAAAAAAATGTGAAGTCGGCCCAAATCAATAGCAAGTCGGCCCCATAAGGAAAATTAAAATATTTTTGTATGTCGGCTCAAAACATTATTTTTTAAATAAATAAAGTTATATGGGAGAAAGTCGGCCAAGCAAAAATAATGGAAGGTCGGCCCAAAAAGTTTATGTGGAGTTTTAGTATAAATACTATCTCACGACTTCATTTTTGGTGTGTGTAAATTTGATAGAGCTCTGCGATTTTCACTGAGGCTCGGTGGCAGCAGAAGGAAATTTCTTGGGACAGCGTGGAAATTTTTGGGATAGCTTTGAAATATTGTCTGAGGCAGCCGCAGGAGAATTTCGGGGCAGCAGGAAATTTTTGGGACGGTTTGGACAGCAGAACTAACGCAGAAGAAGCAGCAGTCTGAACGTCTTCTTTGGAAATTCGTGGGAGCAGGAGTCTGATCATCATGACAGCTACAGCAGCATCTTTATGTGTTCATTGAGAGTATCCTCGTTCCTGCCCCTAGCTACTTGTCTCATACGTGAAGTGCTGAAAAAGAAGATTTTCGAGCTAGATAAACGTTGTGGTGTCTTTGTATATTTCAATGAGAGATCGTTCAATATCAAGCTTGACATAGGCAAATTGATAACAGCCCAGAAATGAAAGAAGTGAAATGAATGTGGCAGTTGTGGAAAAGCAATGGAAATGGCAGGGGCCGTGAAGAGCCCATTCTCCTAGCGATCTCCCTTTTCTTGTTCTCCGTTTTCCCCAAGAGGACTCGCCCATTCCTTCTTGCTCTCAGATAATCTAATGGAATTGGACACACAGGCCTTCCCGTTGCAATGATTTTCATTGCTATATCCATCATTTCTCTGCCAGCATCCTTTCATTCACCTGGAGGCTGGATCGCTCTGATGCTTAGTAGACAACTCTGCAGCTCGATAATCCATGCCTTTTGATTGACAATGCCCGTCAAAGGTTATTAAGAAGCTGCAACTGAGAACATTGCTAGAAGTAAGCTGTGCATGAGGAATTTTGGATCAACAATTGAGTTACAGCAGTAAGCTAAAGAGGATCAAACCCATTTTGCTACATGTAATTCAGACCCGATTTTGGTCTCTTGCTATTAAGTTATGCCCTCGCTTTGTTCTTGAGAGAAAGATCTTAATCTGAAGAATCGATATCACCAAATCTGAAATTGGAAAGAAGATAAGTGGAAAATGAATTCAAAACCAAGAACTGTTTGTATGAATGGCTGGTAATGTTGCTAGGGTTGATAAACGCCCACCGTATTTTCACGAGGACGATGAATCAGGTTATGCTTTCATATACATGGAAGATGAGCGTGATGCAGAGGATGCAATCCGAGGACTTGACAAAACAGATCTTGGTTCAAGGTCCCTTCTTAGCACACACAGTCCGAGGTAAACAATTCGAGGTTGAACAACTTGAAGTCTGAGGTTGAAGTCATACACATCCCAGGTAAAAGGTTCACATGCAAGGTATGTATGATTACTCAGGCATGATAAAGTATGAGTAGTGAATGTATGTGATATACAATGTATGTAAAGTGACAGGCACAGGCAATGTGTGAAAAATAAGGTGAAAAATACAGTGTTTGGAAGCAGCAGATGTATACCCTATGATGATATGATGTTGAAGAATATGGACTGTGATTTCGCTGAACTGAGGAAGAAAATTTCAGATGAACAGTGGACTGAGGCAGCAAGCAGCAGCACATGAATTTGGTTAAAATTTGGATGATGCCTTGCTCTGAAATTCGGGTAGCAGCATATGACAGTGAGCAGCAGCATATGTAACCTCTCTTTAGGTCTGATTTTCAGGTATACTTGGTGAGCAGCAGTCTCTAAATCTGAATTTTAGATTGGTTTAGCACAAAACTTTGAATCCTAAAGGCACTTAAAGTCAGCTTGTCAACACAGTGAAGATTCTCTAGCTTGAATAGAACATCCACCACTTGTACAGTATATAAAGAAGGGTCATCTACAGCCAAAGGGTTGAAGAAACACAACATAGATTTGATGACACAGTTTGCAAATTAATTCACTGTTCACTTCTGGTATGTATGACAACTTGTGTAATGATAATTATGGAGATAATGATGTAGTGTATGCATGAGTGTCTTGATTGTACATAGAAGACTTGACAGTCTCTCTTGGAGAAAAGTATATGCCTGAATGTGAGAAGAGTAAGGATGGCATGTACATCTTCAGCTTGATAAGCAACCAGTGAAGATGTTGATGATGATGACAGCTTGACAATCTACAGCAGTAGTAACTATGATGTTCATAAACAGCAAGTGGTATGTATAGTTGTGCAAGTGATTGCACAAGTATGAGACTATTCACTATGATGTACATGATTGTGTAAAGTACAGCAGTGATGAACTATGATGGTATTTTGATATGTGATGATATGGCAGTGATGATATGAATGCTCAGTCAATGATGTGACAGTACTTATGAATTTACACAGTGTTGAAGGCAAGGTTGAGGACAGATTGATGACCAACAGAGATGCTGAGCAGCAGTGATAAACAGATGATCAGCAGACATGATGACTAACATTGATGAAGAAATTGACCAGGCAATTTCCAGAGAATGACCAGCAGAGATTGACCAGAGATCTATGAGCAGCAGTGAAGAGTGATTAAGAAGTACTGACCAGAGGATAATTTGCAGCAATAGATGGCCAGCAGTTGTAATGATAAGCAGTGTTTCAGCAGAGTTGATGTGATGAGCAGTGTTGATGATGTGACAGAGATGCCATGTGTATGATGACAGTGAATCTTATTGTAAATGCAAGCTTGACTTGCTTTTGAGGTTATGATACCTCAAACCCTTCTTAGCAAGGTCTAAGAAAACCAGGCAGGGTCCTGGATGCAAAGTAGGTGCTCTATATATCAGTAGATGCTGATTTTGCCTAACGGTTGTAGCCGAGCCAAACTAATATAAAAAGATTACAAATTTATATGATGTGGTGTTCTTCTGTGTTATGGCTCTTGATGAGTTAAATGTTATGCTATGTGAATGATGTTTATGAAATGATTATGGTAGAGTAATGGAATGATGAATTGATAGCTAACCGTGATAAGCTAAGAAAGGTTTAAAATTGGCTTCACACTGATTCACCCCCCCTCTCAGTGTCTACACTAGAGCATAGAGGAGGGGTTCACATGGTAATATTCATGAATAGGATCCCAATATAGGCAACGATTTTTTATGATATATAGTTATTTATTGTAGCATGAAATTTCTTGGACTCTAGAGGCCATTTAGATCCTCTTTGTTTATGTATTTTGGGTCAGATATGGATTGCACTCGATGCTACTTTAGTTATATGTGCCTTACTTTTTATATATATGAGAAACTTTGCATATTTGTGTATAATAGTTTGGATTCATATGGATGCAAATGAATATTTTTTTTTCAAAATTTGAATATTTTATGTATTTTTTGGTCAACCATTTTTTTCTCAGGATTGTTTCTGGTTCTGGTCCAGTTCAGATTTTTGGGCTTCACCAGTTTGATGACTGGTCCAATTCTGATAACATTGCGTCAGGTTCTAGTTCACGAGATTACACTGTGAGATTTTCCAGACTCATAGTTTCCAGCATTCTAGGTATCTTCCCATGCGGCTCTTCATGCAGCTCTTCATCAACACTCACAAGGATGGAACGGAACCAGCTTCCTGAGACAGTTTTTTGCAGCAAGGTTGGTTTTTGTATGGACTTATGATTAAGGGAGGCGATTGTTGTCTTACAATCCCTCTAATCATAAATTTCTAATTGTACCAACATTATTACTTGAGTTCATATCTTAGGTAATAATGCTTTACTTGCATATGATGTATGATTTGTCTTATTAGTTATCAGAATCGTCCTAATTAGCTACATTGGTCATTATATGGTGGTTACATTGTATTGTACTATTTATGTGCATATGGCTATTAATACATATCAATTTAGCTTTCTGCCTTATTCCCTTATTTTGTTTGTGTATGATCTCGTATATGTGTAATTGTTATTTCTTCATAACAAATAATCATAAATGCTCTTGAACCTCAAAGATGGTAACCAATTGAAGATAATTCTATCCCAGTCCATTGTAATGCTTAATTATAAGTGCCGCCAACCCCCACAGGAGAGTCCCAACTAGAAGGAATTTCTACCTTAGTGCAGCACAATAATTCAATATCAATATGAAGGAACAACTATTATATCTTATAATCACTAGTTTCTAACGGCCAGATCTAAGGCTCATGACGTTCTAACATCACTACTTAGCTTCCCTAATAAATACTTAGCTTCCTCAAAATAACAATACCAAACACTTCATGGCATTCAAGAACCTCTCCAAGCATTAGAAGCTTTTTGTGGCAAAGTGGGAATGGATGTGAAAAAGGGTAAAACCAAGGTAGTGTTGTTTTCCCTCAAAAAGAAAACAAGCAAGCAGAAAATCAACTTCAAAAAGGAACCCCTAGAAATCGTCCAGGTACAAAGAACTTGGTCTAGAGTTCAAAACTTCAATGAAAGGTTAAGTTGGGAGATAGCCATGAGGAAAACATTGCAAGGTGGCTGGAAGGCAACTTTCTTGCTACCAGCAGAACAGCAAAGGTTTGGGATTGGGGAATAATCAGAGCCCTATTCCAAGAACTTGTGATTCTAGTGTTGTTATATAGCTGTGAGTTTTGGGGTCCAAGTATTTCAAAAAACCAGGTGGAATCCGCTAAAGAATGTGCACAAACACATAATTATTAATATCATCTTTCCTACACTTGAAAACAACCACCACTGCCAAAATCATGTTGGCAGATGCCAGAAACATTTTTATACCCCAGTGAGTTGGAGGCAGTCAAAAGTCTGTTTTTATACAGCAAAAGGGTGAAGGAAATGGACAGCAGTTGCATCCCAAACCAAAGCAAAAAGAAGTTCTTGCATTGAAGGAAGAGCATTTGAGCACTGCTGAGCAAGAATTGGCTAGAGAGATGGGATATAAACGAGGAAGAATGCCCACAAGACAAAAGAGCAATGAAAAGTCACTTGCAGCCTGGTTATAGGAGAGGCAAGTGGAAATGGAAGGTGCAGAGAAAACAACAGTATTACACTGATCAGTTCAAACTTCAAAGCATTGTTCTAAAATTCGATTGAACCAAGACTGGCCAATTCACCTGGTTGTATATATATGGCTTGGTCTGGACTCTGTCCTTTTTAGTTCAACCAGTTCTCCCAAGACCAAGCCATATTTAGTTCAACCAGTTCAACATATACATATATATAAGCCCCGAGGGGTAGCTCAGTTGGTTGGATCTTCCGGGACAAAAACGGCATATGGTCGAGGTCGGGGGTTCAATTCTCTAGGTCCTTCAGGGTTAGGCACCAAAAGAATACCAACAGGGCGAGGCCCCTTCGGGTGGGCCCCCTGTCTTGGATCCATGGACGTAGCAAGCCCTCAAGCCATGAACCACATTTAATATATATATATATATGAAATTTAATAATTTATATATATTTTAGTAAATGGGTTCATAAACAGAGTTGTCAGTTCTGATCCAAGTCTGGTCTGACCCTCGATCAATTCCAAGTCCAATTCCAATTTTAAAAACAATGGTTCAATGCCACAGGCGAGATACAGATCCAAGACAACTTGAAATCGATAATAAAACATGGCATTGTAAAAGCCTACCCATTTACTGGTATGGGTACATGCTTATTTTAATTGCTTACTTCCATGTGCAATTACAAAATAATAGGGAAAAGCATGAGACTATAGTATACGCGTACCTGCATGGGACACCAAGAGGCAACCTTCGTGAAGCAGACACTAAGGCAGCCAGCATCGCAGCTTGCCCATGAAGAGAATCCAACTCAGTTTTTAACCGATCACCCTGTAAAAAGTACATGCTGTTAAGGGTAGCGTGTTGATTACAATAACAAATAAGTAAGCAAAAAACATATGCAGAACCTAACCAAAATCTCCTACATACTATATATAAATATAGATGAATTGTTAACAAGACCAACAACAGCAAGCAGAAATCTGCAACTAGACAATCAAAACACACAATCCTGATAAAACATGCATAAACTCAACTGAGAAAAATACAAAGGTACAAACAAGGCAAGGCATTTCCATTCAAAATCCAAATGCATTGTCATTCTAAAACATGCAAAAAAGCAAATGAGAATAGAAAGGTACAAAAGAGGCATTCAAATTTCAAACTTAGTCACAATTAAATAATCAACACCACAAAATATAGTATGGTTCACCAAAGAATAGAACTGGGTGAGGCTTAAAATTTACACACCAATACTATAATCAAGTTTGAACAAGAAAAAGGGAGGCCGCAACCTAAAGTTTGGAATACAAAGACCACGAAGACAAGAAAAGACTACTAAATTTTCAGGTTGAGTGGCACTTGGATGTACACTATCTGATGAACACTAACCAATGAATCCACTTAAAGAATATACAATAGTAAATGCTCGATTCAAAGGAAAATGCTTCCAATAGATATGAAATGTAAAGCAAAAAGCATAAACAAGGTGTATTACTAATTCACAAATAATATGACAATTAGGAGCATGAATCAATAATGAGTCCAAGGCTTATGACAAGGTCTAAAGTAGAACTCTTAGAACTTGTAATAGGCTCAAAGATGATTAACTTTATGTGAGATATATAGTTGAATCATCCAAATAAACTAAACCAAGGAGATATGATAAAATAACTTGAAACAACGTTTATTTAGAGCTTGTAATAAGCCCAAAGATTATTTACTTTATGTGAGAAATAGAGTTGAATCATCCAAATAAACTAAACCAAGGAGATATGATAAAATAAATTGAAACAATGTTTAATTGGCTTAGAATGCTAGAAATAACCACCACTTATGATAAATCTAATTGCAAGATGAATGATGAATAACCATGAACTAGAAAGCAATTAAATTATTTAGTGGGCTTGGTTTAGTACAGGCTGCTTGTGCGCCTGTACAAGCAGCCAAGAGGGCTGCAGGTCCCTCAAATAGGCTCAAAAATTGGTTTTTCCCCATTTTTAAAAAGATACACGGTTGTATATGTAATGAATGATATAGTCATGGTTTTCCTTCTAAAATGTCATTTATGTGTGCCATTATTTTTTTCTTGCAAGACAATGTGTTTGTTTATATATATAAATGTATATCTATATATACGGAGCTTCCCCCAACATTTCCATTTTTGGAAGGTTGCATTTCCTTCCATCCCCGTTCCGGAAACTTTTAGACGTTTCCCCGTTTCGTGCAACTTAGTTATAAACCCTATTTTATCTGTTATCAGTTATATTTATTAATATGCAGCTATCTGCATACACTATAAAGACAAAATCTATATTTGTCCATCCCCCTACTTTTTTTCTTTTCTGAAAACTAGCACTTCAAGATCTGCCACTGTTTTAAGGAATTTCTAACTTCCCCATTGAGGAGAGTTGAAATATTTCCAACAACTTCCTGAATTTATCCTAAATATTCTAAATTGTGTCTTCCTTGCAAACACTTTTATTTTCTAAACTAAACTCTTTGAATGGGTATCACAAGAATGATTCAAATAATAAGTTATGTTTAGACCTTGCCAAACCCATTTATACTCTTCAATTTCACAGCGTGACAGCATCTCTTTTCAATGACCTTTTCCTCTATAATCCAAGTTCCTTACAGCATATAATTCTGTCAAAACTGGGAAAGATGCAAAACATAATTGAGGATATCATGCATAACATTTATATAATTATTATGCATCATAAATGTTCATCTGAAAGGCCACAATTTACAAGCTTAACTCTAAATATGTATCTCAATTAGACAAACAATGAAATAGATCACGTGAAAGTAATCAACTGGCTCTAGTATAGGTGGTTATGAGGATAAGTTGTTATCCTCCCCACCAAGGTCCAAATCTGGTTTGTGATATGTTTGCCCCTCGTGGGTTAATTGGGACTGACAAGAGACGAGCAATCTCAATCTTGCTCAAATGCTTGAGGGTGGGATCAGATGTTTTCAATCATTTTGTCAATTGGGTATAGCTTGGGCGGTTAAAAGAACAAGTTGGTATCCTCCCCACCCAGGTTCAAATCCCACTTGGGACATTTTTGCCACTTAAGGACCGATTGGGGCAGTCAAGATACCAGTAATCTCATTCCCACTTAAGTGCTTGAGGATGGGAATAGATATTCCCAAACATTTAGTCAATTGGGTCTGGCTCAAGTGGTTGAGAGAAGAAATTGTTATACCCCCACCCAGGTTCAAATCCCGCATGTGACGTTTGCCTTTTTTGGACCGACTGGGGCTGGCAAGGTACCACAAACCTCATTCTCACTTAAGTGCTTGAGGGTGGGACAAGATATTGTTTGTAACAAAGAAAGAAAAAAAACGTGGAAGTAAATCTTCAGCTTTAAACTGGTATCTAAGAGAGGAAGCCTTGGCCATCAATTATTCAATATAGTTAACAAGAACCAACCAAGAACACTCCTACTGAATTCAGAAATCAAAAATCCATTGCCCTGGATCCATTAGAGGACAGCAAAATACCATAGAACAGTTCTATCAGTTTTCTTCTCAATTCTGTCAAGATGACTTTGTAGTACAAAGATTGTGAGACACAAACACACATAATTGCCTTACAATAAAGATTGAGTGGTAGAAACAAACAAACAACTGTAAGATAATACTAAGCATTCATGCAAAAGTTACAAGACCATTTCATAAGGCCTTAATTAATCAATTATTAGCCATGCACCATCCCAATTCCACTTCACCTTCTCAATTGCCACAGTCTCACGTAAAGCATACAATGTTGTTACGCCATATGAAATCAAGCCACCAGCACATGTAGGATCCACCTCCGATAGAGTACGCAGAGTTAAAGCAGCTTCCACACGAACCTGTATTTATGAATGACATATTAGTATCCATATTCTCCAAAATTTTCTTTATCTTAATGCCATCAACACAGGCAAGAGTGAGAATCATTGAACTAACAGCATTTAACAAAAGCTGCATCAGGAAAATACAAAAATATTCACATTGATAACTACATGTAATTACCCGCAGTGATTTAATATATGTCTTAGACTGCATTTGAGTAGATGACAAATGAAAAAAATGATTTGAAATCGGGATCATTGATGTCAGTCAAGATAGTAAATGCAAAAACTTTCATAGTGATCCTAGGGAAAAATACAGAATAGCATGCAGTCATAAAACACAAGGCAAACATTTAAGTCATTATAAAGTCGGCTAGTGATATTTTCTGTAGACCTTGCTTCCAGATTTTATATCATATCAAATGGGCTACTTCCCTTCTGTGAACTGAACCTCGTGCAAAGTTTTGCTTGGCAGAACATGGATGTATGCAATGCAAACCACACTATGCACAAACAAGTTGGATATGATTTTTTGAAGCAAGACAAAAAAAATCATAGTTCCTATCAATCCTCATGACAAGCCATATGAGAATGACACCAGTGCTACCTGTTATCCAACTTTTTGTACCATAAGTTGGGTTACCTGAGGAGCCGCCAATTGACAGACTTGTTCAAAGTCTGATTCCAGTGTATCAGTTGATCCGTCTGCTTGTCTAGCCAATATTGGCTAGTCACTTTTTTATTTGAATCATTTTGACCATGGCCCCGCGGGGTTTGTAATAAAATGTGCTAGTAGGATTTTTTTGAGTGGTTCGGTCTCCTAAGACGTAGAATCTCAAATAAGGTATTCCAGGGAGTTTTTTGCCCCTGACAATTATGCTTTGCCTTCAGCAG